>OZ038482.1:7326519-7386519 GCA_964036315.1 Acanthosepion esculentum
CCTTTTAAAGGACCGCGGATCATCAGACTTTAATTCCAAAGGTTGAAACAAAAAATGAAAAAAAAGTTTTTTTTCATTTTCTTTTTTTTTTCATTTTTCGTTTCAACCTTTGGAAGTAAAGTCTTATGATCCGCGGTCCTTTAAAAGGGCTGTGGTGAAATAATTTATTACATGGAACCTTAAAGTGGTCTGTTTTTATTTAAATTATTAGCTCTGATTTACATTGAGCTCTCTGGATTTTAATCTCCTTGGGTCTACCCATACGGATTACCTAGTTTTTCGTAAACTAAATATATATACATATATATATATATATATATATATATATATATATATATATATATATATATATATATATATATATATATATATATATATTATGCCACCCATAAATCTGTTGTTTCCTTTTAAAAGCAGTTTGTAATACAAAATGATGAGGTAACAATGTTATTAATTTTATTATTAATTACACATATTTTACCATGTATTTGTATTACAATTTATATTAATAATTATCATTACACACATTATATAATATCACTTAGATCAAAAGCATTAAGAAATTAATAAGAAAAAGTTTCCTTTTTTTAGAATGGAATTTCAAACTGATATCACCCTAAAAGCCTTTCCACTCAAGTAATAGTAGCCCCAGGGGTGACATTTTATACCAATTTTAGTATTTATCATATTATAATTTTCAATGGTGAATGTCATTCCAAAAAGCAAAGAAACAGCATCGTCTGTTTAGCGAGATTCATATTTATTGAAATACAGTAGACTCCCTGACAACTGAACTAAGAAGGCCTTCCGGATATGAGGAATTGGTTACAAAGTCCGGATATGAGAGGTTATATTTAGATTAAAATAAAAGAACTGACATTAGGTTTAATATTTATTTTCAATGTTTTATAGTAAACAAAATAAGCTAATGGAGAGTGAAATATAACGGAACTGATTTTAAGGAAAAAGAAATAAATTATGTAATGTTAATGAAAATTCATTAAATTAAGTATGCCACGTATGCAAAACAAATAATGTAACGAGGATTTTTTAATCGCTGTTGCATGATGATTCTTTCTCTTCTAATGTCATTCTCAACTTTTTCCGCATTTCGTTTTGCTTTTGTTCTTGAAATTTTTTAAAAGGAAGACACTTTTTAATTCTGCGTGCGTTATTGCAATCATCATAGCTGAATGCTGGCTTTCTTTCCATAAAACTGCCAACCTTTTCAATAGCTTTTTCAATTTCAGTCCAGGTTTTATCACAATCATGTTTTTTTTATTTCTTTGTTCATTGTGACAGTGTGAACGCTGGAGAATAGTTTCTTTGTAAGATTTCATATCATACAATGTTGACTTTCCTATGTTGAACTCAGCCATTAGTTATAATGAACTTTCACCAGCGTCTAGTCTGTTTAAAATTTCCACTTTTTGCGATAACTCCAAAGTTGTTGTTTTTTTTCTTATTCCCATCATCTTTTGCGCCAATATAAACCATTAGGGTGAAATAAGCATAAGCAATTATCCAAAGTAAATTTCCTGAAAAACATGAATTTCAAATCAGTTACATATTACTCAAATAGTTCAAATATATACATCAAAATCATGTACGGATATGCGGGATTCCGAATATGAAGCACTCCGAATGTCAGGTATTCTAAATATGAGTGATTCCGGATATGAAGGATTGTACTGTAACGTAAAGTATTTATGCCTCCTTTTTGTACACTTAGTTTCATTATATTAGTTTTTTATTTTGTTTTTTCAAAATAATCATTATATTTTTATTAAGTTTCCTCCTCACCTTTATATCAAATGTGTAACAGCAGCAAACCAATATGCATGAATTTAATTATTTACCATCAAGCCATGTGAAAGAATTTTCCAGTCATAAAGATTTCGTCACTGGATCTAATCAACACCTTTATCCACTGTGCCACGTGTCCTTACGGACAGCTGTGTATGAATTTCTGGGACATATAAACTTAATGTCTTCAGCAAACATTTTTTACCAGTGCTCATATTGTAATTTTTGCTGTTATCATTGCATGTTTTTTACCAGGCCACAAAAATCTCCTGGGTCGGCCAAGCATAGAAATGAACACAATATGGGAACCAGTTATAAGGAGAGTCAGATAAAAGCAATAATAACAACGAAAATTGCAATATCAGCTCTGGTGATCATTAGACATGGCACGTGGAGCTAGAACAGTCTACCCCAGTGAGTGAAATAAAGGGTTCAGTTCGACATTCCAACCACCTGAAGAAGGCCGGAGCGTACAACGGCCGAAACGTTGTAATAAATATGGCAACAAAGATGATGACAAAAGTCCGAATAATGTAAATAGTATATTTAAATTAGTCTAATAATTTTATAATGTATTATGAATGCTTATTATTATTATTATTATTATTATTATTATTTATTTATTTATTTATTTATTATGCAAATGTTTGTTTATATACGCGAAATGATTTAAGAGTGTGTATGTAAAACAAATGCTGAATTTTCTATTAAAAATGCGGTAAAAACAGAAAACAAGCCAAGAACTCAACAACCCCCCCTTTCGTAATTATAATGAAATTTGGTACTGCATTCAGTAGGGGTTGGGGGGGCGTAGGTACAGTATGCTCCAAAAGAGGGGTGGGGTATTATTTATAGTTTAAGCTCTATCTTGGGAACAAATATACATACATACAAGACATGTGTGTGTGTGTGTGTGTGTGTTTGAGTGTGTGTGTGTGTGTGTGTGTGTGTGTGTGTGTGTGTGTGTGTGTGTGTGTGTGTGTGCGCGTGTGTGTGTGTGTGTGTTTATAATGAAGTAGTAAATTTGTAACGTTTAGAGTCTATTAAAAGGCAATTACACTAATATTAAGTTCATAATTAAAGGGTTGAAATTTTTTCATCAAAGGTTCATTTAATTTCCTCCAGATTATTAACTAATATATATATATATATATATATATATATATATATATATATATATATATATATTCAATAGATTATATATATATATATATATATATATTCAATAGATTATATATCTATATATTATCTATTGAATATATATATATATATATATATATTCAATAGATTGTATATATATAATCTATTGAATATATATGTATATATTCAATAGATTATATATATATATATATATATATATATATATATATATATATATATATATATAATTAATCTATTGAATATATATAATAGGTTTTTGAGAAATTGTTAAAGACAATGTCCGAGTAAGATGTCGTAAATTTGTTAACTTGGTGATAGATCTTTTGGTTTCGGGCGCTCATTCTTCAATCAAACGATGTCAAATCACGCCCGTGTCCCAATACTGCGACAGCTACACAATCTTTTTTACTACTTGGCGCATCATGAACCTGAGTCTATATTTACAAATTAGGCCAACTTTCTTTATTTACATTATTTACTATTGTCCTCGTCTTTTTTGTTGTTTTCACGACGTTTCGGCCGTTGTGCCCCACCCCCAATCTTCATTGGGCAATTCGGGTAACCGTACCCTATATCTAATCTACGGTGTTAGATTATTCTCGCGCCGCTGACCATGCCTAGGGATATCTCGTCTATTATATTATTACTGCCCGGTTATTGCTTCCCCGTTTCTACTGAATTCCGTTTCACACTACCTGATCCATGAACCCTAAACCTACAATTACTATGTTACCAAATTTGGAGAAATTGGAGTCTTAAACCTAACCTGACTGCTGATTATACTAGTTTGCTACTCGTCACACCTGACTGCATACACCAAAGTTTCTTTTTTTCTACTACGGCTGCTATTGTTGAACCCTTGTTGCTATTTTTCTTTATTTCTTTATTAACGGTTCCCATGTCGTATTTATTTCTATGCAGGGCCTACTAAGCTCTTCATAGCCGAGCATATGATTGAAACTATCCTTTCTATTGGAATCTCGAATCACTGCGACTTCAATTCAAAAACAAAAATTAAGTATAAGTTTAAACAATTTAATTTATTAAAATTGTATTCATTTATGTCATCGATATATCAATCAATGAAGCAGGTCTGTGAAAACCATCTTTGTGACTTAGACGTATTGTCCCTGTGGTATCAGCAGGTTTAGCAGGCGGTCGAATGTTGAAAAGGGACATCAAATTCAGTCCTTACACTGGTTAGACATTCGGCGTAGGGATCCAGAGAGCCGAGTTCAGTTATTGTACAACTTTCTTTCCACCAGTTATGTTTCCTTTTCTTTTTCTTGCTATAATTTTCGTTTGCTTTCTTAGATTTTCTGTGTTTCATACATAATATTCAATGAGTTATTGATTTTTTTTATCTTTTTTATTTGTTGCTATGACATGAGTGGTTTTATGACCGATGTTATTTGTTGCTATGACATGAGTGGTGTTATGACCGATGTTATTCCCACTTTGCCTTTAGTTTCGGATTCATTGACCAGGATGTATTGAGCGGAAAATGCAGAACAACATATACTGTTTTATATTTTATTTGTAGAATCTTATTGCAAAAGTATTTAAAGCTAGCATAATATTTATGCCATGTTTAAACTAGTTAAATGAATAAAATTTAAGATAACCTTGTATCATAGATTCTAGCGCTCTCTGACGTCATTAAATATAAACCAATGAGATTGTTCATCATCCATTCTCATTAATTCTGTCATTTTTGCAATGTTCGTTACGTTTTGTGATGAAGACACAATCGATTTCAAAAAGCGTAAAAGATAAAAATATATATTTAGTTTTTGATCTGTAATTTTTCATAGAATAATTTCTTACTTGATCTTGATGAAAGACTAAAAGCCAATGGCGTCTATAAGCGCATTTTTCAAGAACGGACTTGATGACTTTAATTTATTACTTAAGTCTTCCCTTCGTTTTTTCCTTCTTGGAATATTTGTTGCCTTTTGTTCTTTTAGTTTTATTTAACTCTTTTGGATGGGAAATATTTATAAACGCGAAAATACAATTCAACCACAAATATTCCTGTGAGCCGACTGTCTACACCAAAACATATGACGATATATACAGATAATCTAATATATAAAATACAGTGTATGTATGAGTGTTTGTGCGTGTGTGTATCCAAGCAACTCCTCCGATTTCAATGATTCAATAGTTCATTCAAAAGCCCTAGAAAAGTTAGGCCCAGGGAATGATTTTCATTAAGCTCAGATTCAAGGTTGCCAGATTATGTGAGGTTAAAAATATATATTAATATAGTATACTAGCCATTATCGTTGCTTTCATGGTTCAAGGCGAGTATCTCTTATTTTCCATTTGTATCCAAAATTGCAGTGCATGTTTTATTATAAACTAGCTTAAAAGCAGCCCTATCTGGCGGCATTTAAACTATCTCCTGTGGAGGACTCTTGATTCGGCCATCATCACAATAGCTAGGAAGGAGTAGATGTTATAGGCATCAATAAACTACAGAATAACTCAAAATTGATCACTGCATTTCATGGGTGACAGAACAGGGGACAATTTATAAGATAAAATTAATATATTGTAAAGATGGAAAATAGAAATGAGAATTAGTTATACATTCAACATTTGAGGAGTTAGAGAAACATAATAGCTAATTAAGTAAAACCTATATTATGGAATCTATATGAATAAATGCGAAATTGGAGCTCAAGTCTCCCATGAATTCTGAGTTTAAAAAGTCCCAGTTCTACACACTAAAAACTCAATATCTGTATTATATACTATCTACTTCTAGGTACTATCACTCTTCAGGTTTAACTAATTTGCATATAGATTTTTTAAAAGTTCATTTCATTAATTAACTGTCCTTCATTACTGTTCTTTTATTCGAGGATTATTTTGACTTTCATATCAAAAATTGTTCTGTTTAGGAAGATCGTCTTATATAGTTCAGAAAAGTGTTTGAAATTTGCATTTTACTTGACTTTCAACAAGTTGGTATCTATTTGTAAAACTTTCCTTAACTGTAACAAGTCAATTTATGAATGGAATGTTCATTTAAAATTTTTATTTCAAAGATTTCAAGTAGTGAATATCTCTTACTTTGCGAAGCGATAGCGAGCGAAGCGTGCTAGTATATACATGTAATATACAAACATATAACGATATATTAAATGTGTGTGAAGGTGAGAGTTGACCTTGCTGAAGTTGTCACATTAACATAGCAGGGTTTTCTGATAAATGAGGCATTCAATCTTATAAAACCTTTAGACCAGATAGAATAATGAAATTAACATCAAAATGAAATAAATCCCTCTTCAAATTGACGACGGTCGCTTGATAAGTAAAGTCTCCAATTCTATAAAACAAATTTGATACTAGATAGAGTCATGAAACTCATATGAAAATGAAGAAAATTTATTTATCCACAAAATGACCAGTCTTGATTAATAAGATTTCAATCCTGCAAGTCCTAGGTATGATGATAAACTACATCCGGTAGCAAGCCCTCTGATCAGGCGATTGGCGGTTTTGAGGAGCGTGGAACGAACTGCTGCTGTTCCCAGATCCACCCGAACCCCGGGGGTGCTAGCATCTGTTAAGGTTCCATTCAAATAGGACCCCCTCCCAAACAAAAACATTGAAAGTATAAAAATACATTTTAATAGTAAAATTAGAAACTATAGATTTTATTTTTAGTTGAAGCCATGAAATTGTGTTCAAATTATTTAGATTTCGGTATTAAATAACGGATAATGTTTGATATGCCGCTAAACAAAATCAACCAACCAATCCTGCAACATATTACAGACGTTGTGGACAAAAAAATACTCTGCACTTGTATTATAGACTAAGATTACATTTATAAACGTGTGTGTGTCGATAACTGAAATATCTACGGTGTGTGTGAGTGTCGATGACTGAAATATCTAAGGTGTGTGTGTGTGTGTGTGTGTGTGTGTGTGTGCGTGTGTGTGTGTGTGTGTGTATGTGTGTGTCGATGACTGAAATATCTACGGTGTGTGTGTGTGTGTGTGTTGATGATTGAAATATCTACGGTGTGTGTGTGTGTGTGTGTGTGTCGATAACTGACATATCTAAGTTGTGTGTGTGCGTGTGTGCGTGTGTGCGTGTGTGTGTGTGTGCGTGTGTGCGTGTGTGTGTGTGTCGATGACTGAAATATCTACAGTGTGTGTGTGTGTTGATGACTGAAATATCTACGGTGTGTGTGTGTGTCGATGACTGAAATATCTACGGTGTGTGTGTGTGTGTGTGTGTGTGTGTGTGTGCGTGTGTGTGTATGTATCTGTGTGTGGATGTGTGTGTGTGCGTGTGTCGATGACTAAAATATCTACGGTGTGTGTGTGTGTGTGTGTGTATGTGTGTGTGTGTGTGTGTGTGTGTCGATAACTGAAATATCTAAGGTGTGTGTGTGTGTGTGTCGATGACTGAAATATCTACGGTGTGTGTGCGTGTGTGCGCGCACGCGCGTGTGTGTGTGTGTGTGTCGATGACTAAAATATCTATGGTGTCTGTGTGTCGATGACTAAAATATCTATGGTGTGTGTGTGTGTCGATAACTAAAATATCTACGGTGTGTGTGTGTGTCGATGACTGAAATATCTACGGTGTGTGTGTATGTTGACTGAAATATCTACGGTGTGTGTGTGTCTGCCTCTGTGTGTGCGTGTGTGTGAGTGTGTGTGTGTGTGTGTCGATGACTAAAATATCTACGGTGCCTGTGTTCCTTCACTGATCGATGAGAGTTCTTTATACGATTTGCAGGCATTGTCACGGGGTAACAGCACTAGGCTTAGCAGGCGGCCGGCGGTTAAAAAGGGTCTCGGAGTTCAATCATCACAATTGTTAATCATTCGGGAGAGGAAAAGGCAATGCCAAACCCAGTCATCATATTGCTTTCTCATTAGCTACTGGTTGTTGTCTTTTTGTTTTGTTTATCGTTAATGTTTATAAGTTCTTCCTTCGCTCCTATTTCCCCTCTTGTCTCGGATTATCTGACTTACCGAAAGTGTCACGTGTTCAGAATGCGTTCCACTCAATTGCCATGTATCATCCTGTTTGGAGAACTTGCCATCGGCTACGCGGAGGCCCAAAACGAAGCTTCAAGAGTCAGCCGAAGATATTCTTGACACAGGCCAACGTCGACCCTGAGACCTGAGAAACCGTCGCTTCAAATCGGCCTTCCTTTCGAGTCCAACCGTCAATATGAAGAGGACGTGCGACGTGCTCTTAGGAGGGCCCGACTCCCCCAGCTGCGTCCACCGCCAACACCCATCTGTGACACTTCAGGGGTAGGCTGGGCCTTCACAGCCATCTCCGTCACCGCCACTAGAGAGGAGAAAGGGAATAAGAAGCGGGGATGACGATCCCGATGATCGGATACGAGCGGGTGCTGACTCGGTTGCATAATTAGTAGTCAAACGTCTTATCGAGGTTATTAAGTTCTGCTTGCAAAACTTGACGATTGTATGATTTTGAACTTTACCGAAACGCCCACGATTGTGGTGGCCTTATGGCAGACTAAATTAAGCGCTGTAAATAATTGGGCAATGTCATGTTTAGCTAACTAGTAGGAACGACCATTAGTAATGTCATGAGTTCAATCTGCACTGGATGCCCAGAACTTGTGGCTTTGTGCCTGACGAAATTAATTTCAGTAATTCAATTTTTGGCATGGTCATCAACTAGGCTTAGGAAGGTGAAAGCTCAATGGCCCCCACCCCATCCCATATTAAGAGTGTGTGTGTGTGTGTGTGTGTATGTGTGTGTGTGCGTCTGTGTGTGCCTGTGTGTGCCTGTGTGTGTGTGTGTGTGTGTGTGTACGTGACGATGCGTGTAATTATATGTGTTGGTGTATAAGCGTGTGTGTTTGTATATGCATATTTAAAATGGGTTTATTTAGAGTATATGCGCGCACGCGCGTGTGTGTGTGTGTGGAGGTATGTTTATATTTATGTTTTATGTGTAGCTGTGTGTGCATGTGTGCGTGCTGGTGTGTTTTTGAGTTGTGTACACCTGTTTGCTTTTGTGCGTCTATGATTTTCTATGCGATCGTCTTTGCCCCTACTCTCTTTCTATCTCCTCTCTCTCTCTCTCCTGTCTATCTCTCTCCCTCTCCCTCTCCCACTCTCTATATCGCTCCTTCTCTTCCTCCTCTCCCCCCTCTCTCTCTCTATCTATCTATCTCTGCGCGCATGTGTGTGTGTGTGTGTGTGTTCGGTGGACGAGATCCTTATTCGCTATTACTGATTACCAAATAAAACCTCTGCAATCTTAAAACTTCCACCTGCACGAATAACATACGAGATTTGCAAACGCATTGGGCAAAATAGAATTTTTACCAGTGTTCATATTGCAATTTTTGCTGGTATCATTTCATGTATTTACCAGCGCTCATATTGCAATTTTTGTTGTTATTATCGCTTTTCTCTGACACTCCTTATTACTGGTTCCCATATTGTATTCATTTCTATGCTTGGTCGGCTCAGGAGAGTTTTGGAGCCTAACATATGTGCTGATTCCTTAAGTTTACGAATTTTCCAATCGTGTTCTTTGTCTATGATCTCAACCTGATCCCACAGAGGGCGATAATCCCCCTTTTCTCTCCATATGTGGTCAGGCACGCCTGATTTTTCACTTCCCCATCGTGTCACAGCTTTCTAGTGTTCTTGAAGAAAAAAGATGTATTCGAACTTTATTTGATGTGCACCTTAAAAAGGATTTTGCGCCGAACAGTTGAGACAATGAAAACACTTTATGTTGTTTCCTTGACTGACAACAAGGAGGAAACTGAATCGGAAATAACAGTATTAAATTTATATAATCAGGAATTATAAGAACATCTGGCAGATTTCCATAAAGCCGGGCAATACCCAGGAAACCTCCCTGAAATTCAAAGGAATAAATTGCCAATTGATTCCTTATGCCTCACCATTCATGAGCCTACATAGGTAGAATACATTTTGTTACTTTTTTATCCTTTCTGCACGCTGTAACAACTAATCTCTCTCTCTCTCTCTCTCTCTCTCTCTCTCTCTCTCTCTATCTATCTATCTATCTATCTATATCATTGTGCTGCTATCTCAATCTATTCTTATCTATCTAACTATTTATCTATCTATTAGGTTGGTGCAAAAATAATGTCGTTTTTTGACGTTCAACTTCATGTGAGAAAACGACATTATTTTTGCACCAACCTAATATCTATCGATCTATCTATCTGTCTGTCTGTCTGTCTGTCTCTCTCTCTCTCTCTCTCTATCTATCTATCTATCTATATCATTGTGCTGCTATCTATCTCAATCTGTTCTTATCTATCTATCTATCTATCTATCTATCTATCTATCTGTCTGTCTGTCTGTCTGTCTGTCTGTCTCTCTCTCTCTCTCTATCTATCTATCTATATTATTGTGCTGCTATCTATCTCAATCTGTTCTTATCTATCTATCTATCTGTCTGTCTGTCTCTCTCTCACTCTTTCTCACTCTCTCTCTCTATCTATCTATCTATATCATTGTGCTGCTATCTATCTCAATCTGTTATCTATCTATCTATCTGTCTGTCTGTCTCTCTGTCTCTCTGTCTGTCTGTCTCTCTGTCTCTCTGTCCCTGTCTTTGTCTCTCTCTCTCTCTCTCTCTCTCTCTATATATATATATATATATATATATATATATATATATATATATATATATATGTATATACCAGTCTGTTCATATCTATCTATATATCTATCTATATCATTATGCTGCTATCTATCTCAATCTGTTCTTTATCTATCTATCGCCCCTCTCTCTCTCGCTATATATATATATATATATATATATATATATATATATATATATATATATCAGTCTGTTCATATCTATCTGTTCCTATCTATCTATATATCTATCTATCATTGTGCTGATATCTCAATCTGTTCTTATCTCTCTGTATATCTCAATCTGTTATCTATGTATCGTATCTCTCATTGTGTCCCTATCTATTTATCTATCTATCTCAATCTGTTCTTATCTATCTATCTATCTATCTATCTATCTATCTATCTCTATCTCATTGTGCTGCTATCTGTCTACCTATCTATCTCAATCTGTTCATATCTATCTATCTCATACTGCTCCTCTCTATCTACCTATCTATCTCAATCTTATCTATCTATCTCAATCTGTTCATATCTATCTATATCTCTCTTTATCTCCTTCCTTTCATATCTAGCTATTTCAATGCGCATAATCAAGACGACTTATAATAAACATAAAGCCTGTACTTTATTATATAGATTTTTGCACAGTTTATTTTTAATTCTGTTATTTTGCGTCGTTTATCATCAAAGGACTTTGCGCTAATCTTCTTTTCGTTCTTCCCATTAAAATGCCAGAAATCTTTACAAAGAGGCAGATCCCGAAGAAGCCTCATAAAATAGAAACTTATTTTGCCATCTTATAAAATTCATATGATTTCCTTCCCCGAAGCCGTTTAGGCTGGGCAGAGATATTTGCTGGTTTTATCTCTGTTTTTGTTTTTTCTTATACACATCATGCTTTCGTCGGTCACCCAATAACAACAGTAACATTAATTTTTATCATAACAATTTTAAGCGGTTAGTCGTCCACAAATAAGTCTACGAGTCAAACTTTGAATGGAATAATGAATGTCTTTTATCTCAAAAAACTAAACGAACAGAGTAACAATAACGAAAATATGAAACTATTAGTCAAAAAATATATGGATTAATAAAAGCGCTTCATCTCATAAAAAAGATGGCGACTTGTTTTAAATCATTGTTGTTCTAACTTCCCACAAAGTTAGGCGTACTCATAAAAAGGAAAACAGAAAACAAGACCTCAGAATATCTGTAAAGCAATATTCACCACTAAAGTAAGTCAATTTTATTTACTTGTTTATACATCAATATAAGTATTAAACTTTTAATAGAAAATATTTGATTTTTGGCCATTCATTTTCCGCGCAATATTTTTGGAAGATTTTTAAAACCGATAATTTTGTTTTCTTTACAAATTTCTTAAAATTAAGAAAATGACCGCTTTTAAGAAAATTTGACATTCCAATCTATATAATTCCTATCTGAAATACAACAGAATATTTTACTTACTGGAAATAATAAATTTAATCGTTTAGCTTTCAATTAAAACTGAAATGAAATCTTCAAGAATACTTATTCATTTTTAAAATTCATTTTAAACCTTTTAAATAGGTTGAATAATAAGATGAAAATGAAGGAAGAGATAGGGAAGTAAAAGAAATATCGGACATCTTGAAAATATTCGGATAAAAAAAAACACTTAGCAGACGATATTAGTCAAACAATGAGTAAAAAATTGCTTATACCCAGAACGCCAAAGTATAGAGATAAAATGATACATGAGATCAAGATATTACTTAAACAATGAATGCGATAAGAAAAGTCTTTCGTCGTGTAAAATACTTCTAAATTGTTTGAAATGTCAGTTTTTAAATATATTGAAACCAAACTAAAACATGGCGTCTTGATTTTGAGTTACAAATCCTTATTTATTTTTTATTGAAATCTGAAAACACTTGTGGACTATAACTTGAGAAGAGAAGAAAACCACGTGAAAAAGAAGAACAATGAACAAATCAATGCGAACGTTCTATTTTGATTTTCATCAGTCCTAAGCTCGGAGATTCTAGAGAGAAATATATGCAGTCTTCTTCTCTTATGTACCGTGTCCTTTCAGGGCGTAAACGATTATGGCCCTCCGCACCTTCCTGTCCCTTGTAGCTCTTAATAAGTTTTGTCTTTTTGTTATTTCTCCAAAACCCTGTTCTACCATCCATCTACTCAAGCCCACCCGGTATATTACGCGCTGCTTTCCCCTATCTCTCTTTCCTTCAGTCTGCCCTGTGAGTATCAGGTTTTCCAAGCCCTCTTTTCTTATTATGCGCCCTAGAAATTTCAACTGTCACTTCCTGATATTAAGTATAAGTTTGCTTTTTGTTTCCATTTTCTCCAGAATCTCGTCGCTGCTCACAAGTTTGGTCCATGGTATCCTCAGCATCCTTCTGTAGAACGGCATTTATATTGTTTCAAGTCTCTTCTTCATCTTTGAGGAGATTGTCCCGTATTCGCTGTCGTACAAGGGGACAAGAGTTGGTAAGCCCAAAATGTTAGAAGCATTCACTTCAGAACATAGCGCTTTGCTATTGACAACATCAAAGAAACTGTGGCCAACAATCTACCCACACTTACCGATAAACTTACGCCCAAGGCCAAAGCTGAAAGTTAATAGACTTCTCCCTCTATGTATGTAAATCCACTCTCTTATTTACGAATATATACATATTAACTTATCATTTGAATTCAAACATCCCAAGAGAATATTCATTACACTTAAAAACATTTTTGTAGTAATAAATTTAAAATGAAATTTATTTGGCTGGTTTTGTACTTCAGTTCTTTTTTAACCATACATAGAAAATGAGTGTTACTATAACTATTATTGTTACTTTGTTTCCTTTGATTTCTGTACTCATTTCTTTCCGGGTCCCACCCAGAGACCTAAGGTTAGAAATGGCATCATTACATTTTCCACTTACCAATTATTAACACACACACACACACACATATATATATATATTTTAATTTAAATAAAAACAGATTACTTTAAGGTTCCATATAATAAATTATTTCACCACAGCCCTTTTAAAGGATAGCGGATCATCATTTAAAAGGGCTGTGGTGAAATAATTTATTATATGGAACCTTAAAGTAATCTGTTTTTATTTAAATTATTAGCTCTGATTTACATTGAGCTCTCTGGATTCTATCCTCATTGGGTCTTCCCATACGGATTACCTAGTTTTTCGTAAACTAAATATATATATATATATATATATATATATATATATATATATATATATATATATATATATATATATATCGTCGTCGTCGGCAACCGTCCGTCTCGGGAGACGATGGAGTAGCGCTGTAAGTGCTAGGCGATGGAGTTACATCGCATCCTCTCCAGTGCGCTACATGCCTGGGCGAGATTTATGTAGAACTAGGGCTGCCCGGACGTTTACTTCCCCCTCACGGCCTTGCTATTAGAGTCCAAAGGAAAGGATGAACCAATACAGTTTGGGACCAGCGCGGCTGCAGGAGTTGCCGGAATGTACCACAGAGTGCTGTTCATCCGCCTTAGGGGCTCCACTCTGGATTTGTGTAGGGTTTACTCCTTATCCGTTTCTTCTCCCGAAGATTTCCACAAGGCAGTGGAGCTATGTAACCCATAGTTGGGATTTGATTCATGGGCACCAAAGCGTGTCCACACACCGCTGGGTCTGCATGCCGCATGTTAAGAGGGCCAAACTCCTCCCCCGTCCCCTGTAGTTTAGCCCGAGTCCGCAAGCTGCTCGGTTGCCATGTGTCGCCACGAGGAGAAACTACGTAGGGCTTGCTGATGGAGAGGCTATATACTGGCAGGGGAAGATTTACGCACCCGGCTCCCCAATTCGCATTGCTGCTAGCCAGCGGCGGTAGCTGCAAGCGAGAAGCGACAAGCACTACCACTACAGACTACCATACTAGACGCATCACAACAGCCGTTGAAACACACACACACACACACATACATATATATATATATATATATTATACAGATAAATCCCTTCGTAAGGTATGGACTGTACTCGTGAGAACAACTTTTTGTATTTCTTTAAGGCATGGGCTACCAGGAATCCCTTCAATGAATCTACTGGAATCTTTTCCAACCAATCCGAGGGCTCCAACTACAACAGGGATTTTTGATGTTCCCATGTGCCACATTTTTGAGATTTCGATTTCAGTTTCCATTTCTATTATTATAATCATTATTATTATTATTATTATTATTATTATTATTATACTGTTGATCCATGTATGTGTTGACGCCATTTTATTTTGAGATTGTTGAATTAATCAATTGAATGTTTTAAGGGGACTCACGGTTAATCTAAAGAGACCTCGACACATAAATAGTAACTTTCGGTTACGATCACGCTCTTCAAAGTCTACGGTCCGCGTCTAAAAAATTTGCTTTGAAAATTTTTGTCAAATTTTAAACAATTAATTTAGACGTCAAAACAAAGCTTAAGTTAAGTTTTAGGTAGTTTCCACAGGTTCCTACCTAAACAGTTAACTCGACCTTTGTTTTGATGTCTAAATTAATCGTTTAAAATTTGACAAAAGATTTTTCAAAGCAAATTCGAGTTATTGAGATTTGCGTTGTGATTTGCATAATAACTTCAGACGAACTGCAGATGTTTTTTGTGACGTTGCTTATTCGATTTGTGATCTATTAATCTTAGCTTTATTTACTCTTTCTTGTTCAGAGTTTTCAAGAAATAAACAAGGCCATGCACATTGTAAATATGTGAACTTACAAGACAAGTTCGCTTTTTAGGGTCATTCATTAAGATTTCTTTTCTTTAAAAAACATCTCAGAAAAGAAACGGGCCTTTTCTTTTCTTTTTTTTTGTTTGCCAACTTTCAGAATATATTCCCGAAAATAGTAAAAATTTACAGAGACTTTTGTCATCCTGAACACGTCACAGTCAAATATTTGCCTCTCTTCATTCAAATCGAGTTTTGTGCGAGAAACTTCATCCATTCTGCTGCTGGGTCGACATAGAGATCGATTGAGGAATCGATAGTTTAAAAAACATTAGCCCTGGTGAGAGACAGAACATAATACATAACACACGTACACCCATACGAACTCACGCACATCAACATGCATATATATATATATATATATATATATATATATATATATATATATATATATATATATATATAATAAAGACATGTTTCGTTCGATAGTTTAGATATATTCTGGGATCTTATTTTCAATAAGATCCTTTCATACTCGCAAATAAGCCTTTTTGGTGTCATTATTGAGGGATGAGAGTAAATCCCCGTCTTGATACATATTTCTTTTATTTCCGAGTACTTTCGACATAAAAATGTCATCATCAGGATATTGTTTATTCCAAAATAAATATTGTAGTATCCATTATTCCTAAGAAATTTAACTTTCAGAACGGTTTTCCGTCCTGGGTATGACGATAAACTACGTCCAACAGCAAGGCCTCTGATCGGGAGGTTTTGAGGAGCGTGGCACTACCTCTTAAATGCTGGTGTTCCCAGATCCAACCTGGGCCGTGGTGGTAGCACCTGTTAGAGTCCCAGCTATAGGCAAATAGTTGACACCGAAACTTGTGTAAAAATAGGTCTTAATAGTAGAAATACTTTGTAATAAAATAAAATATTACCAACAATAAATTTGAGGGAAAAATTATTATCGGCAATACTTTAAAAAAATACCAGCAATACAAACAGTTGTACATTCTTTGAAAAAAATATGACCAGCTATGGATTTCTTCAAGGAAAAATATTCCCAGAAATAGATTTTTAAAGAAAAACATATTAACAGCAATAAAAATTTTGTCGGCATTAAATAACCCATTGAGGTTGATATGCCGTAAAACAAAACAAACCAAACCAAACCAAACCAGGACGGTTTTAGCGGTCACGCACTGACGCAGCATTCATCACTCAATTTGTAAGAATTTAACTGCGTCAGATAACACAACAATTTGTCTCTGACAGTAATGAATACTACCATAAAAAAACTTAGCGCTAAAGAGATCAATTAGAAATGATCCAACTCAATACATAAGACATTTAGCATGTGAGACAGGAATTTCACCTATGACAGTACAAATAGCAGTGAAAAAAGACTTGTAAATAAAATCGTACGTGAAACCTGTGAGGCAACTTGTTACTTCAGGACAGAAAGTTAGAATGTTAGAGAGGGCGAAGATCATCTTGAATAAGTTGGAAAATGATCCTGGAATAATATATATATATATATATATATATATATATATATAGAGAGAGAGAGAGAGAGAGTTATATATATATATATATATATATATATATATATATATATATATATATATATATATATATATATTAAATTTATTTCAATCCTTCATGAGCTTCTGATCCTTAATTAATTAATGATAATCATGTCATTTTCGTTAATGTTAAGCTTGGAGAGTAATTATACATTCTTATTGCTCAAAGTAAAGGCGAATAGTGTTATAAAAACCTCGGAAAATTCCAGTAGGATATCTTTAATCATTTCTAAGATACATGGATGAATATCTAGATTATCTAGATAGGTAAGAGACCATTCCATTCACTAGGTGTTTTCAGAAGATTTTCGCAAAAAGCTCAATAGCCAGCTTTAAAGAATACTGTCCCGAAGAACTTTATAATTCTATGCGTTTCTCTTGATATTTTCATCAATTTAGAAGGGACCTATAATTTTAGTACCTAAAACACTAGCCCACCCACAACATTATTCCACCTACCCCCTCTATTGCCTTCTAAGATTTGTTTACATGAAGGACCCAACCTCTAGATCAGGGGTCGGCAACCTTTTGCTAACTAAGTGCCGACTTAGGGTTTTAAAATCAGTGTGCCAACAGAATACGTATTTTTATACAAATCAAGGTTAATATACATGTTCTACAATATGTTTTATATAGTAATATATAGTATATATATTACTGCATATTAAAATTGAAACCGCTAAACATCTTCTTTGCGTTGTAGCAATTATTGGTTTGGATTTTGTGATGTCATTTGTGGCTGAGTGCCATTGTAAATTGCTTGGCGTGCCATAAGTTGCCAACCCCTGGTATATAACATACTGATATTATGGATAGGAAACTGAGTACTGAAACTTTTCAGCTGTACAGTTTGTAGGTAAGAGAAGTTGCAGAGAGCATATCCGAAAATATAATACAAAAAACAGTTTATTTTTCTTGGACAAATTGAAGACCAAATACAATTGAACAGCAACCAATATTATACTTTATTTCTTTTAAAAGAAAATATTTTCATTTCCACAGTAATTGCTCCTTCTAAACAGTTATATGCCACCACCACCCAACAAAACATCCAAATATTACATTATAAATAACAGAGGTCGGCAACATTTTGCTATGTGCCGACTTAGTGTTTTAAAATCATTCAGTGTGCGAATATATTTTTATACAAGTCAAAGTAAATATCCCTGTTCTATAATATATTTTATATAGTAATATATAGTATATATACTTTAGTATATATTAAAATTGAAACCACTAAATATCTTCTTTGCGTTGTAGCAGCTATTGGTTTGGACTTTGTGATGTGATTTGCGGCTGTGTGCCATTGGAAATTACTTAACGTGCCATTTGTGGCACGCGTGCCGTAAGTTGCTGACCCCCTGGTAAATTCCACAGTAATCACCCACCCACAACTTTATTTCCACCTACCCCTCTCTGTTGTCTTCTAAGTTGATTTATTGTTTACATAAATGTCCCAACCTCTAGACCAAAAATGAGATCCATCCAATGTACGAGGGTCATTCAATAAATAAGGTGAATTTTTCGGTATAAGGACTTCTAATACAGATAGAAGCTTACTTTTTCTTTTTTTTCAACGTAGTCTCCCAGCACTGTCACACACTTTTACCATCTGTGCACAAGCTTCCGTATTCCCTCAGCATAAAAATCTTTGGACTGATGTCTCAGTCAGTCGCTCACAACACTTTTGACTTCATCGTCACTTTTAAACTTCGTGCCTTTCGTGAACACTTTCAAGGGACCAAACAGGTGAAAGTCAGAAGGGGCAAGGTCTGGGCTGTAAGGGGGATGAGGGAGCAGTTCCCAGCTCAGCTCGTTGATGGTCTGCACCGTTTGGGCTGCTGTGTGAGGCCTTGCGTTGTCATGATGCAAGATGACTCCTTCTGATTGATGACCCCTGCGTTTGTCCCAACAGATAAGCTCAAATTCCTTGCAATGTCATCCACTGTCGCCCTTCTGTCAGACTGAATGAGGTCATTGACTGATTCGATCACCTCAGGAGACCTCACTTCTGTAGGCCTCCCAGGCCTGTCTTCATCCTCAACACTGCTCCGTCCTTCTTTAAACAATTTAGCCCTCTTGTAGACATTTGTTTGGCTGAAACATGTGGCACCATACACAGTTGACATTCTCCTATGAATTTCAACTGGTTTGCTCCCTTCAGAAACCAAAAACTTGATAACTGACCGCTGTTCAATCCTGGAGCATGCTTCTTGGTCGGCCATCTTTGTTAATCGCCAAAACTCTCAAAGTTTTTTTTAATCTGCAAAAGAAATTAAATCCATGTGAAAAAGAAGTAAAACAAAAAAAAATAAAAAAGAGTAAGCTTCTATCTGTATTAGAAGTCCTTATACCGAAAAATTCAACTTATTTATTGAATGACCCTTGTAGTTCTATATTAAACACAAAATGATGTACCTCTTTGTCCAAATTTTCTCTTTGTGATGTTTACTTAGTCTCCTTTCATTCCTATCTTTAGCCAATGCTCTTAACATTCATTACCTTTTTTACTTTCATTCGCAAAACCAACTTCTATTTTTTTCCTCTTTGGTAAATCAGCGATTTTTGCTAATTTCTCTATTATTTTTTCCAAATCTCCTTTTGCGAAATTCTTAGCGCCACTTTTTTCTTCATCTTACAAAAGATTTTTAACTTTTGTTTTCCGATCATACAAAAACATTACCCAATGGTCTTCTTTTTTTAAGTTATATCCTTTTGATGACCCATAGCTTTCTTTATATATCTGAAATTTACAAAATAAATAAATATCAATAATTATACTATTATTACCACACACAACCACACGCCCGTCCTGGGTATGACGATAAACTACGTCCAACAGCAAGGCCTCTGCTCAGGAGGTTTTGAGGATCTTGGAACCACCTCTTAATTGCTGGTGTTCCTAGATCTACCCTGACCCGGGGTAGTAGCACTTGTTAGATTCCCAGCTGTAGGTAAATAGTTAACCCCCAAAGTGGTGTCAAAACACTAGGAAAGTGTAAAAATAGGTTTTAAAACCAGAAATACTTTGTAAAAAAAATTATTACCAGCAATAAATTTTTGAAGAAAAAAATTAACAGCAATACATTAAAAAAATATTTACAGGTATACATTTTTGAAAAAAAAATATTACCACCTATACATTTTTGAAAAAAAAATATTTACAGGTATACATTTTTGAAAAAAAAATATTATCACCTATACATTTTTGAAAACGAAATTACCAGCTATACATTTTTGAAAAAAAATATTACCACCTATACATTTTTGAAAAAGAAATTACCAGCTATACACTTTTTGAAAAAAAAATATTACCACCTATACATTTTTGAAAAAGAAATTACCAGCTATACACTTTTTGAAAAAAAAAATATTACCACCTATACATTTTTGAAAAAGAAATTACCACCTATACACTTTTTGAAAAAGAAATATTACCACCTATCCATTTTTGAAAAAGAAATTACCAGCTATACACTTTTTGAAAAAAAAATATTACCACCTATACATTTTTGAAAAAGAAATTACCAGCTATACACTTTTTGAAAAAAAATATTACCACCTATACATTTTTGAAAAAGAAATTACCAGCTATACACTTTTTGAGAAAAAAATATTACCAGCAATACTTTTTTGAAAAAAAAATATTACCGGCAACAAAAATTTTGTCGGCATTAAATAAATCATTGAGGTTGGTATGCCGTGAAATAAACCAAACCAAACCATACACACACACACAGACACACACACAGACACACACAAAGTATATTAATATTGGCTGTTAATAGCAGTTTTATTATACAAAAGATTGATTTGCATAATAAAATCTGACGGTGTATGTCACTTTGAGTGGGCGAGTTTTGCGTCAATAAGCGTTATTATTTTCTTACAGCTCCAGAGTCCATGCTGTTTGTGTACGAAGACCGTGTATATAAATATTAGCCAAAGGACAGGCACGTACACACACATTGTCAAACAAAGATATTTCGGGGTAGGCGTGTGTGTATATGTGTGACCTATACGTCTTTCATTTCTTGAATGACATTTTTATCGAGTGGAAATCTTTGAAAGGAGTTCTTTGCCTTTGTCAGTTTCGTGATTGTCTCACTTCCCAAATGTCGCTGTTTTTTGACAAGTTAGTCATTAGTGGGCAGTGGAAGGTCGACATCATGTCACTCGCCCAAATCAATGCTCATCACGCATCCTTGAAATATGTCGATATATCCCGGCTTTCAGACCAGCGCCTTTATTTAGAGTCTCCCCCGTCTTGCTCCTGTTTGTTGTTGTTCTGATTGAATTTTAGATTTTTTTTTTATTCATCTTTTATAGATTTAGAAACTGTTTTTTCTAATTCTTTCTTTATAACTTTTTTATTTATTTCTTTGCGCCTTTATTGACAAGTTCTCGTTATAATGTTTTTCTTTCCCTTTCCACAATCTTCTTCCTTTCTTTCTTTCGTTCGTTCTTTTTTCTTTTTCTTTTTTTTGCTTCTTTATTTATACTAAATCGATTTTCATCTATATCCTTCTGACACCCCTTCTTCACAATGTTTGTCTTTACATTCTCTTGTATTCCTTTCTTTCATTACTCTTTCTCATTCTTTTTTGCAGTTACCGACTTTAATTTCCCATTCTTCTATCTATCTTTCTTTCTTTCTTTCTATCTATCTATCTATCTGTCTATCTCAGTCTGTTCATATCTATCTATCTCTCTCTCTCTCTCTCTCTCTCTCTATATATATATATATATATATATATATATATATATATATATATATATATATATATATCAGTCTGTTCATATCTATCAATCTATCTTTCTCAGTCTGTTCATATTTATCTATCTCAGTCTGCTCATATCTATCTATCTATCTATCTATCTATCTGTCTATCTATCTATCTATCTCAGTCTGTTCATATCTATCTATTTCAGTCTGTTCATATATATTTATCTCAGTCTGTTCATATCTATCTATCTATTTCAGTCTGTTCATATCTATCTATCTATCTATCTATCACTGTATATTAATATCTATCTATCTCAATCTGTTCATATCTATTTATCTACTCCAGTCTGTTCATATCTATCTATCTATCTATCTATCTATCTATCTATCTATCTATCTATCTATCTTATTAATCTATTTCATTTCAGTTTCTTCAGTCAACAAAAACTGCCCACCTCTAAATCTCGTCTGCTTCCTTTCATTTCAGCACCCGCCATGAAATACTACTGAGGCTTATTTAATAAACGTGTCGGCTTTCATTTGCGTTATTGTTGCGAACATAATCAATTCAAACTTCATCAGAGCTCATCCCTTATATTCCATGCCAGCATCAGTTCATTCCTCTGTGTACTTCCAAAATTCAAAAACATCGTCATTTACCAAGATTCGATGTTACCAACCCACACCCAAATTCGGAGTAAATAAAATAGTAAGAATTGATTGCGCCATTCTTCCATTTTCGGTCTTTCTTGAAAGCAGCATTCCAAACTCGTATTTGTTCAGATGAATGTTAATTATGCTCAAATACCTTATCTGATAAACATGTCAAATATGCATAAACAGAAAGACTCGACCTCACCTGGATTACGTTGGATTATTTCGTCAGAGCATTTAATAAACCATGTCATGTTTACTCATTATATGCCATTTCTAAACGTAAACATGGCGTTGTGTCTTCTTCGTTATTCTTACATTTCTCTTCTGGTTTGATTCATATCATGAACATTGCAAAAAAAAATAATGCGAATTACAATTATACATTCATTTAAATTACAGATCTTTTTCGTTGGCTCGCCAAAAATATGAACCTCGGAGTGAAATGGCTCCAAACCAACCCTTTAGAGGGTCGTTTATATTCAGATGACCATTTGCCGATTATTAATTTCTGAAGCCTTTTTTCTTGTTTTAATCTGACAAAAGACCATAGAAAATAAAATAGTATCCACTGAGAATCGAACTCACAATAACAACTTGATCTACGACATAGGATTTCCAACATTCTTTCCAAATTTGGCACACTTTGAGGCTCTGATATATATATATATATATATATAATATTGGTGGTCAATATATATATATATATATATATATATATATAAATAACTTCCATATATTTTCCGATTTCTTTTGGAATTTGTAGGTCTGATTAATAGGATTGTGATTATCATTCCAATGTAATAAATTTTAACCATGGAATATTAGCCTTTTATATTATATATTTATATATATATATATATATATATATATATATATATATATATATATATATATATATATATATATGTATACAGTGTGCGATGAATAAGTTATTGTTTAAATTATGAAAAAATGAATATAACATTTACATCTCATTTTAACCGATATATTTACTAAAATTACACAAAAATATCTTGAAATACTAAAGATTAAATTTATTCAATAAAATCGCCGTTGGCTTCAACTACGGCCTCCACACGACTTCGGAATCTCCTGCAACTCTTCTGGGCCGTCTCCTTGTTTAAGTTGGTAAATGCTGCCATAATCCTTGTCTTCAGTTCATCTTTGTTTTGTTGGTCTCACGCTCAACTGCGCTCCACACATAATAATCAAGGGGGTTGAAGTCTGGGGAGTTAGGTGGCCAGATGTAAGGGGTGATGTCGCAAAAATTGTCTGGCAGCCATGACTGGGTTCTCCTGCTTGTGTGGCATAGTGCAGTCTGGAAAAATATCTGTTTCCAGACACAGGGTTTTTCCAGCAGCCACTCTCTTGACCCAGGGCAGCACTACCTCCTCAAAGCACATGATGTATGCGTCCGCGTTGAGTCTGAGTCCCTGTGGGAGGATGAACATTGCCATCACTAGTGATCACTCCAAACACCATTATGTTCACTGAATATTTGGTTTTCATCACTCTAGGTACATTGGGGGGGGGGGCACAGAAAGCCAACAGTTGTTCTGTGTGATCACCATCTTTATTCTAGCATAATTCTTTCTCGTCTGAGAAAAACTAAAGCATACTAAATTGGAGTTTGTTCAAAAGCTTAGTAGCTGGCTCTTTCCTATTGCCTTGTATCGCTTGGCATTAAAATTGTCCCTTTCTCATCTTATATGAGAAATACTGAATGTCTTCATGCGCTACCTGCTGTGTCCCTGGCTATGGAGCTGTTTAACTTGGAGGGATCGTTGTCAATTATGGTCTGGATCTCACCAACAAATTCGGAAGTTCTTTTCTTATCAGAACGATCAAAGTGAGTTTTCCGATCTGCCTTAGCTTCGTAATCACCATCCAACTCTTTCCTAATGATCTGCACTGTCATAAGATGGACAAACAAACACTCTTAATGTTCGTATTGGAAATTTCGGCGCGAATGCCAAGCAGTACAGAATGTCGTTTCCAAATTTCTTGCCAATTGAAATGCGTCGTGGTGCTCTTTTTTTCTCACACACGGTGCCCAACTGACCCTACTATACTGTGCAGTCAACAAAAACAAAAACAAACAAATAATTAGAAATATAAATAGCGACAATTTACCCATCGCACCCTATACAAGTTTCGTTAAAGACGCTTGACAAGGTACTGCGACTGTGTGTTTATCTAAATCCAAAAATAAACACGCTAAAATTCACCTTCGTCCCTGCCATGCGCCGACGGCTTACTGGTAGAAGTTCCGACTGACGCAAATTCAGTCGGGTTTCGATCCTAGCTAGAGGCAACCGGACGTCTAGCCACACTGATGAGCTGTGAAACAGCGAAACAGTCTGTCTGTGGATGACGAAAAAAACATTATATATATATATATATATATATATATATATATATATATATATATATATATATATATATATATATATATCAAATATGTGGTGCAGTTATAAAATGTTATAAGAGTTTTCGCCATTTTATATCATTAACTTTACTAATTTACTTTTTGTATGAATGATTCATTGTAATATATATATATATATATATATATATATATATATATATATATATATATATAGTAGACACTTCAAAAATAAAAAACGTTAGATTGATAATTTTTCCGATTTGTTCTTCATATATATATATATATATATATATATATATATATATATATATATATATATATACTGATGCATGTTACATTAAATAATATGGACAAGTTTTGTCTATTTATTTTAAACCTAACCTAAACAAAATTAACTATGAAATCTCCACAAATATTCTTAAATGCCTATAATTGACAAAACTGAATAATTTACCTTGTTGCAATATGCGCTAGCTAGCTGTGCATTGCAACGGGTGTCCTCGATATCGAGTGGCCAATTATTATGTATATATATAATTTATATATATATTATATATGCACGGTACTTATTGAAAAGTGCTCAATATCAGTGATAGACCTTACATATTCAGTTGTATGGATATGAGTTTGTAACCGTGGGTTTCACGCTTTTGCGATCATTAGACAAAGTTTTTCTGTGTTGACCATGTTGACCATAAAGAATCCAGCGCAGTACGTCATCTGTTCAATGAAACAACGTTAAAGATTAACACTCACGAGTCAGACACTCTACTGAATCTGACTATATCGCCAATACCATCATCAGCTGTTCCGTAATTCTTCAGTCTTCGATATCAAAGTCTGGCTGTAATATTTAGCCACCCCCCCACGAGAGTTACATGTGGCAAAAGGCCGGTTTTAACGTGGGTTTTCCGAGCCCATAGGCTCGGCCAAAAATATTCCCTATTGGAACCCGTAAAAACGGGTTCATGGACAGTCTACCACCCCAAACGAGACTCTGCCTCTCGGCGGAGCCTCGTCCGGGTTCCTCTCTGTCCGAAAACAGAGAATTCGACTGTTCAGCCATCAAAGGCTGGCTGTGCATATTCGGGAAAAACATGGCCGCCTTTATACACGTCGGATTGAATATTTTAAGCTTTCTGATTGGTTAACTTCTATTGGTGAACTATAAAATGAGTCAGATCATTTTGGCTGGCTCACTAGTACACCAAGGTACCCTTTTTTTGAGCGCCATCGTAAACCCCGGGATCAATCGGCTTTCCTTCGCGAGTGTCGGTCGGCCTTGTTGGCTGTTCCTCGGTCCAGTGACCTTTCACGGCCTAGGAAGGTCTTCTATCGTTTTTTAGTGGAGGGGGATGCGAAAGATTCCCTACGTGATACGCTCTGCTTGTCGGAGGATGAGTTTCGCTCTTACTGGTCTTGGGCGCCAGCGGCGGATTACCTCAGTAACCCTGAGCTTTCGCTTACCTGGCGATTGGCTCGGAATCGGCTGCCTCTCAATGACAAGGCTTTCATATGGGGCTTGGCGGATTTGCCAGACTGTGAACGGTGGCCTTGGTTTAGAAGAAACGGCTTCACACATCTTCTACCATTGCCTCCGGGTCCGCCCCTTATGGGACCATGTCGGCGAGCTGACGGCTCCTCTCGCTCCTGAAAAGCTTGTGTCCATTGATCGCGCATACGCGTGTGACAATGTGTCGCCCCCGTAGTGAAACGAATGGTGTTTCTGACGCTGCTAACCACGGCCCAAATGGTGATTTGGACGACGCGGCAGGAGGAAGTCTTGCGAGGCACCCGTCTTTCTCATTAGGATCTGATTCGATTCTTTGAGCTTCAGCTCCAGATGAAAATTAGAACTGATAGAAAACGCTTGCATTCGACAGTCTTCAGCGAAACGTGGGTGACTGAGGCGAGCTTACTTCGTTTGAACGGGGCTAGCCTTGATTTTCTCTTCTAGGTCAACCTATGTTACATCGGGATGGTTTCCTGTGGAGCCCTCCCCTTGGTTAGGTTAGATAAGCTTTTGTGTACCTAGTTAATGTGAGTAAGTGTTGTTACTGGCCTGTTCCAGG
The DNA here is from genome assembly GCA_964036315.1 of Acanthosepion esculentum. NCBI lineage: Eukaryota > Metazoa > Mollusca > Cephalopoda > Sepiida > Sepiidae > Acanthosepion > Acanthosepion esculentum. The sequence goes on from OZ038482.1 coordinate 7,353,273, forward strand.
CTATCTCTTTTGTTATGTTCCAAGTCGAGATTCCCAACCTCCCCAGTTTGTTGGTCCCACTTTTCATCTCGACTGGGTCAGCTTTCAAATTTCCCATGTCCGTTTATATTTTCTCCTTTCTCACTCCCTTAGCGAGAGAGCTTCTTGATTTTGTCCCACAGGCAGAATACAGCGGCCTCTCTGTTTTGAGGGTTGGACGGGCCCTACTAACATCAGTTATGTTTAATTTGAATTATGTTAATATTTTAGTTGATCCCCGGGTTAAATTAAAATTTAAAAAAAACGGGAAAAGCTACCCCTAAATTACCTGTAGAAAAGAACAAGGAAAAGAATGCTACAAGCAAAGAAGAGGAGACCATACCGGTCTCATCTAATACGAATAATGACAAGACGAAAGAGGCACAAGTCGATAGCCGAGGAATCGCCCTCTTGCTGGAAGTCTCCCCCTAGTTATACAGTGAATATCGAGGAGATCTTGGAAACAACTAAGGGCTACGCTCATCTTGTAAAAGAATATGGGCTCCTTGAAGATGTCCAAGAACGTAAAGTTTTCGAAAAGAGAATGGTGTCGGTCTTCGTGGTGGACAAGCGTACGCGCAAAATTTGTCGCTACACGAAAGACACAGTGATCAAATCACTTTTGTCCCTGGGGATGAAACTCCAAAGAGTAATAAGTTCTGCGTTTTTCATGTGGGACGTACTGCAGCCCACACCAGAAGATTGGCTAGAAATGGCTAAGAAATAACCTATTACGAAAGACCTGATACTTAGAACAGAATATGAGGTTCGGAGAAGGACCACGTTGCCGTATTTGAGGTCCCTCCTCAGGTAACGGAAGAGCACCTGACTGCATTTTTAATGCAGCACGGCCAAATTTTAGGGGCTCTTTCCGACAACCTGAACGGGGGATGGACGATTGACATTATGCTGGATCATACGGCCTTTGTGCCCATCCCCAACTGTTTGGATTTTCGCGGCCGGAAAATGCCGGTCATTGTGACCGGTAGAAAACCTACTTGCTGAAGGTGTTGAGAGACTGGTCACCGCTCCTCCTCCTGCCCAGGGAAGAAGGCCCCTGGAGTTCCGGCCGCTGGCGACAAAAATCCCCCTCTGGTCGAAACTGTTAAATCCGCGGCGCCTGTAATGGGCCTACCTGCGAAACGGACCGGTGGGGAAAGTTCCTCTGTGGGATTCACCCACACTACCCCCAAAACTGACGCCTTCCACATGTGTGGACAAGAAGGAGGAAAAGGGGGAATGGCGTGTCGTAGGTAGGGGCAGAGGGAATATCCGAACAGCGGGGCCTCTGTCCCATTATGACCCCGGTGATAAGAACACCTACAGCCCCATTCCCTCTACCAGCTCTGAGGGCGACACCTCGGCGACTTATGATAAGACGGCACCTGTTACCCAAACACTAAACGAACCAAGCTGGCAAAAGATATTAGACCTGAAAAAACTGAAGGAGAAAATTGACGCAAAGCGGGCTAAAAATCAAGAATCGGTGGAGGCGCCTTGCCCCTCATCCTCTGCCCCGTCTTGCCCTTCATCTTCCAAAAAACTTTTCACTAGACCACCTCCGCCCAAATCAGTGTCAAATTCGCCGTCCAGACAATTAACTCATACAGAGTGTTCTTCAAATAAGCCTTCCCCTTTCAAGACCCCATATGGCATCACACCCTCCCACACTCCTACATGCACTCCTACTCCAACACCTTCACAATCCCCTAAAAAGAGGAACAGAAGTCCAGATTTGAAAATCGCTGTAGAGAGGAGAAAAAAGAAAAGCAAACCACCATATCTCCCAGGGGAAGACGTTTGCTGCGTATCCCGGGAACATGCTGAAAGAATGTTTGGGCAGATGAAAAATTCTAGACCATTAAAAGTTTTATGGAATTTCCGGCACGTCAATGGTGTCGATGTGGAAGACCCAGAAAATTTCAAAGATGCTTGAAGAGTGCTGACAGTTGTTCGATCTGGCCCGGGTGCACGGGAGATTTGGGGCATGATAGTGGAGGCAAACGCATCCCTGAAATTGGAGCCCCCAGCGGCCGTTTTACTGGAGCCGAAATTAGATGAATCAAAGGAATGTAAAGGGAGGATCCCTGTTTTTGTTCACCCATCCCTTTATAGAGCTCTTAAATTAACCTATCCTGCGGACATCGGCGGCTTGTCTCATAATGATACCGTCGAAATTGAGATGGCGTCTGGGTCAATGTGACGAGCTGTCGGTGTCCTCACCCCAGCCATGTTCTACTCTGAAGGACAGCACTAATTGATTTGATAATGTCTCTCTGGTTGGCTAGTGTGAATGCCCGAGGCCTGAGGTCGGAGTCTCGAAGGGTAAGGCTCGCTCGCGACCTTCAGAGCTTAGGGGTGAATATATGTTGTGTGCAAGAGACCCGTTTTTCTTCTCGCGATTATGAAGGCATTCTGTCTAAGGGGTTTACTCTTTATTCAGCATATTTTGATGGACGCTCGAGGTGTGTCTCTTGGCTGGTGAGCGAGTCTTTGAAGGCTGCGTGTGCTCTTGTATTCGCAGATCCGGCGAGCAGACTTTGCGTGCTAGATGTTACCATAAAAGATAAGGCTCTGCGTCTCATTGGGGTTTATGGGCCCAATATCCAGGCAGAACGACCTGCTTTGTTTCGGCAGATCGAGCCGTTTATGATGACATCACGTCGGGTAGTTTTAGCGGGGGATTGGAATGCCATCCTTGACCCCGACATAGATCGTATAGGGTCAAATTCAAATTCGGGTACTAACAACTGAGGCGTGAAACCCTTTCGCGACTTTGTCGACATGTTTAATCTTGTCGACAAATACCGGAATGAGCACCCTCAGGGGCTAGTTTGGACAAATAGTGGCAGTTCGGCTGTCGGTATGCGTGCCAACTACTTCGACCGAGTTTTAGCTAGGAGAGTCGATGTAGAGCTCTTAGGGTGTCCAAGTTTTCATTATATAGTTTATTCGGATCATAGGTTTGTCCGGGTCCGTGTAAACTTAGATAAGCCTAAGGTTAGGATGGCTGGCTACTGGAAATTCAACTGCTCGTTATTTGGCGAGAAGGAATTCCGGGACCAGCTGCTACTAATGTTACAAAGGGAACTGACAGGGTCTGTGGTGGTAAATGCCTGGTGGGACAAATTAAAATCTAAAATTCGAACGATTTTAGTCGTCGACTCAATCTAGATAGATTAACGGCGCAAACGGCTTTAGAGCAAAGAGTTGATCGGGCAGTTAAATCCCGTGATAGTGGGGAAGTAGCCTTAGCTAAGGCAGAGTTGGCCTCCTTGCTTATCAAGAAGGATCAAGCTCTGGTAGTTAGGGCTAGGTTAAAAAGAATGTCCTCTGATGCGACGAATATGGCCGCAGAATTGCGTGCAGAGGAAAGTAGGAATGCATCAGGGCGGCATATCGCGAGCGTCACATTGCCGGATAAGCGGACCGTGACTACAAACTCGGATATATGTGAGGCTTTTCGGGATCACTTTCGGGATCTTTTTACCAGGCCCTGCTCAGTTCGACGCCTATTTGGCCGACTTTCCCTGCCTTGAGGCAGCTGAAGCGGCTGGGTGCGAGGGTCCCATCACAGAGTCGGAAATCTGGGAAGCGTTGAAACAGGTTGGCCTGGATAAATCTCCAGGATTAGATGGTCTTCCCTACGAAGTCTACTTGAGGCAGTCGCCCTTTTTTGTTCCTTTGCTGGAACTGATTTTCAACAACTGGATGAAGCAGGGGTCTATACCTCAACGCTTCACCAGGGGTGTGATCAAGTTGCTGCGTAAGGACAAAAACGGTGGGGATTAGGTAATTTTCGCCCTTTAACTATGTTAAATACAGGACTATTCAGGACAACCTTCATATGGTCCGCTTGATCATAGAGAAAGTCGACAGTAAAACCGCGCTGATCAATTTGGATCAGTCCAAGGCCTTTGATAGGGTTGACCATCGATTCCTGGAGGCTGTTCTTTCGGCTGCCGGTTTCGGGCCGGACTTTCGCTCCTGGATCCGTCTTCTGTATGCAAATCCCGGTGCGCTGGCGGAAGTGAACGGGGTAAGATCGGAAACTTTCGTATTATCTCCATCTATTCGTCAGGGTTGTCCGCTTTCGCCTATGCTTTACATTCTTGCGTTGGAACCTTTCCTTCGCAAGTTAAAGGCGAATCCGGTTCTGTGCGGAATTTCCCTACCTGGTGCTACCACCTCGGCCAGGTATTCTGCCTATGCTGACGACATTTCGGTTCTTGTGTCGAACAGAGCCGAAATTAACGAAGTCAGCAAAGAAATCAGTGGTTATGAGATGGTGACAGGGGCCAAGATCAACCGCGATAAGTCTGTTGGTTTGCGGTTGGGTGCGTGGAAGGGACTTTCTCTTCCCGGACCTTTCCACTGGACGGATGGGCCTATCAAGATTCTCGACGTCTGGTTCGGTACTGATATCCAGTTGGGAATGAATTGGTCGGAGGTACAAGGGAAGGCCGAGAACGCAATTGATTTGTGGTCTCGGAGGAATCTTTCCTTGATGGGGAGGGCGAAAGTATGTGTTTCACATATCTACCCGATTCTCATTTACCGCCACTCGGTACTTCCACTTCCGTCTGCCACACTAATTTTATTAGTAAGGCTTTTGTTCTATTTCTTGGGGAGGCAAAACCGCTAGGGTATCTCGTGAGATCTGTTGCCTTCATCCATCTGTAGGCGGTCTAGGTATGCCTAGCATTGAGATTCGTCTCGATATGCTTCGCATCGGGTTCCTAGATCGTTTGTGTCGCGAACCGGATGAGAAGGGCGCCTTCTGGAAGGAAGACGCCCGTAGAAATTTCCCATCCTTGAGAAGTGTGCACTCGTGCCGGGAGGAGGCCCACCGTTTACCCCGAGCCGAATGCACCTTCTACCGTGAATGTCGTCTTGCTCTGAAACACCTCTTACGGGCGTCGGATGGCCTCTCCAACGTCCAGACGTTGTCTGGTAGGGCATTATATCAAGTGTTAGTAAGGGGGCCGTTCATGATGATCTGATTGACGAGCTCGGTCTTACGAAGCGAGAGGCTCGCTCAATATGGCCTTGGGCGCCCGGGTTGAAATGTCTCAATAACGATGAGGGATCCCTCACCTGGCTGGTGATGCGTGTGGCCCTCTGGGTCGCCAAAGTATCCAAACTGCCGACGCTGTGGTGGGGAAGTTGAGACCATTGGTCACGTCTTCTTTCATTGCAGGTTGGTAGCACCGTTGTGTAAGTTTGTTGAAGGCCTCATGGTTTGCATGTTGCAGGGAAAGTTCTTTGTCCTTGAGGCCGCTTCTGTTTGTAGCAATGTGGGGCCGCCATTGACGAAGGCTGAACTTTATGTGTTCCACTGCTTGCTAGGTGTTATGAGAGTCGTGATTTGGTCGACACGTCAGAAGGGATTCTATGGAGGTGAGAAGTTTATCTATTCCCAATTGATCTTGTATTTTAGGTATTAGCTTAAAGGCAAGATTAAGACGGAAAGGCAGCGACTCTCTTCATCAGAATTCGCCAAAAGGTGGGTAAATCTTGCGCAACTGTGTAGAGTGAAAGGGGCTGACCTGGAGTGGCACTTTGATGTCGGTTAGGTACAGGATTCTGTCCTTTCTGGGTTGAACAGGGGCAACCCGTCCTGATATTAGGCTAGTTTAGGTTTTATTTTGAATCTTTAGTGTTCCTTTTTCCTGTTAACTTAGCTAGGGTATGGATGCTCATCGGCCCCTTTTATTTCTGGCCCGATTTTTCGTTAGTTTAATTCCCCATCCCCTCCCTCGTTGTGATGTCAGTTCTCTGGTAGTTGCGGGATGGTTTTCGTTTCGCGTGTGTGTTTTCGTATTTGTTATTGTGTCTAAATGAGTGCGTGTTTGTGTGAGTGCTTTTTGGATGGATGATTGCTTTTAGACTATTATAATCCCGCAATGGTTTTCGTCCAGTTAACTGATGTTTCTGCCACGTTTTAGGGATTGTGGTTTTTTTATTACTAACCTTATTTTATTTTGTTTTCATGTAAATAGTATTAATTCATATTGTAAATAATCATTGGATTTTTTTAGATTGTTGTTTTTTATTCCCCTCCCCTCACAGACTTTGAAATGTACATATGCGGACTAGTTAGGATTTCATAGAGAATTTGAGGTATTATGGTGTATGTAGTAAGAAAGATAGGAGAGAATGTGTTGTTTTGATGATAGGACTATTGTTGGTATGTTTGGGTCCGTGTTTGTGACTAGCTACGTTTAGATTTAAGACAGAAGATCGTCCTTCCCCAATCCACTTTTTGGCCTTGTGCCACATTTTAAAATAAAATAGTACACCAGGGTACTCAAAACCTCCAACATTCTGATGATCGCAAGATCGTGGAACCCAGTGTTATAAACTCATATCCATACAACTGAATATATATAAATATATATATATATATAACTCATATCTATATCTATATATATATATCTATATATATATATCTATATATATATATATATATATATATATATATATATATATATATATATATATATATATATATATATATATATATATATATACACAAGTATAGGATTGGTGTATATGGAATAAATTCCAATAAGCAAAAAATACTATTCTTAAAAGAGTGCTCAATACAGAGTAGAGAAAATATAATTATTTATTCGAAAATTATCCCATAAATATGTTATAAAATCACTACAAAAATAGCCATTTTGTTTCCACATTTCTGGTGTCTTACCTAGTGATGGTCAACACCATCACTTGATAAAACACCAGAAGTGTGGAAACAAAATGGCTATTTTTGTAGTGATTTTATAACATATTTATGGGATAATTTTCGAATAAATAATTATACATATATATATATATATATATATATATATATATATATGAGAGAGAGAGAGAGAGAAAAAAAATTCAACTCTAAGCATTAACATTTTATGTATTATATATATGTGTGTGTGTGTGTGTGTGTTATTTTATGATATTTTTTCTTTCTTGCGCGTTGATAAATCACGTGATTTCATTCCCTCCTGAATTAGAGGTCGTTTTCCCATTTTATTTATTTTTGTCGTTTTCAAGATAAATATTTTCATTCCCCACCGCCATCTTTCCTTTCGTCATTTCTTGTCCCCCTCACCGACGTTCGTTATCAATAATCTTTTCTCATCTCAACACACAAAAAAAAACTATAATAATTCCATTCAATCAGCTGTCAAAAAAATTCCACCCGATAGCTGGTCTGTCTAATACTTTTAATACGTTCGACCCCGATTCAAACCCCAAAATGATTAAATCCTATTCGCTGATAAGGTCCCTTCGTTTTTTGATTTCTCTTTCGATATTTTCTGGTCTTTTAGTTCACCTCCTTTTTTATCTTGAACAGAAAAAAAAGTGTAATGGGGTGAAAAAATGGATTGAAGTAAAAATAATTTCTTTTTCTTTTCTTTCCCAAATATAGTGATGCAAAGACACCATTGCCTTATTATCTCGGGTCATCTTTCAAATATTCCGGACGATAGAAAATATCCTTTGTCACAAATACAAAAAGAAACGAGTCCTTCTTTAAAAGTGTTTGCCAATATTGATAAATAAGCTTTTGTCGCTTTTGCTAATTACTTTTCTATATGTTATTTTCTCGATTTGCGCTGAATACAGTCACATCGAGGCGATTGTAATACTAAACAATTGGACGAAAGAATTGCAATAGACAATGCTAGAAATTTATGCAACGAACAATCAAGGTTACTGCCGAAATGTCGTTTAGCATAGAACATTTTCAAGATTTAGAAATGAGTCACGTTCGAAATTCTTCACCAAGTTCGTCAAGCCATCATAAAAGACTTTCGATTTTGTCAAAAAATCAATATTATTCGGATTGTTTCTATGCGCTATCGTTATATTTTTCGCCCGGGGATTAGAGTGTAGTACCTGTCCAACAACCAGTTCTACTGGGTTAGGATCGTTAGTGCTTTCTGACCGGAAAACATATGCATATTAATTAGGAATAAACTGGGAATGGATATGGATTAGAGATAGGAGGTAAAGCTTGAAAAATGAAAAGAAAACCCGGTGAAAGAAAAAATAAATATATAGTGATAGAGAGGCAAGAGAAAGGGGGGGTAGACAAAACAATGTTATAGACAGATAGGGTTACTGGCTGAATGTCAAGAGAGGGAATCACTCAAAGACAAATAGGAATGGAAAAACATCAAACTGACATTATGTCATTGTTTTATGGAAAAGAAGAACTAAAGAATGATAAAAGGGAAGAATCTAAAAATGTGAATTCTTTACAGTATTCACATTAATCGGACTATTGTCCTCATCTTTGTCGCCATATTTGTCACAACGTTTCGGCCGTTGTACGCTCCGGCCTTCTCCAGGTGGTTGGAATTTCGAACTGAACCCTTTATTTCGATCACTGGGGTAGACTGTTCTAGTTCCACGAGCCATGTTTGATGGATGTCAGTTATCAGTTATACTAGAACAGTCTACCCCAGTGATCGAAATAAAGGGTTCAGTTCGAAATTCCAACCACCTGAAGAAGGCCGGAGCGGACAACGGCCGAAACGTTGTGACAAGTATGGCGACAAAGATGAGGACAATAGTCCGACTAATGTAAATACTGTACATAATACCTCATCTCAGAAATATAGACAGACTGTGAATTCTTTATTCTGTTTTTGCAGATCAAACTAATCCAGGTTAGCATAATATTTTAATAAAAAGATCGGCAAACAATGAAGTTTGTAAGGTATAAGGTTATCAATGAGAAGATACAGGCAAAAAGATTAGAACAGAGTTATGAGTGAACCGAAAATAAAAAGGTTTGTAAGTCAATTGAAATAAGAATACGAGACTAAATTTTTCATACGTAAAATTATTGTTTATTCACTTCTGATTGGTTTGCATTTTTACGGTTTATCAACCTTTTTCCGGTTATTTAAAACCAGAAAATACTTTTAGACTGTAAGAATTTTTTGGAGATGATAATGGTCTACTGATACAGATCCTACTAATTAACCCATGGCTGGAGGGAGAAGATGTGAATTCATATCTTTCTCCAAGGGTATTTACTCATAAGTGAATATAACGAACCCGACTGGAATTGGAACTCGTCTCTCCGATTTCGAATTCCGAGCCGTTATCTATTTCACCATCCGCACATCCAGGTTTTCCCAAGCAGTCACCCATCTAGCTACTGACCAGGCTCGATTTCAACGTGGTTTGACCGTAAGTGTAAGGATTAGGAGAGAGAGAGAGAGAGAGAGAGAGAGAGAGAGAGAGAGAGAGAAAATAAAAAGACAAAATTTGCTAAGAACCACAAGTACCAGGAAGTTGTGGAGAGCCATTATCGCGCACACCGTAGATTCACTTCTGGACTTCGTCAAATTAACATTGGCCATGGACACTAGGCTACCCTTAATAAACAACTATATGTGCCTACTGTAGCGTGGTGTTTAGCAATATTATCGACAAGATAGTTCGGTATTGTAGTGAGTTCGACTCTCACTGGGTGCCTCACTTTTATGCCGTTGGGCCAGGATGGTTGTAGTACCTTTTCTTGTAGAAGGCTGTTTTCCGTATTTTCGACTACGTTCGATTCTATAACTTTCCACGATGATTTTGTAAGCAAGATGGCGCTTCTCAGTTGGATCTCTGACGCACGATAACAGTTCTACACTTCGTCTATTTGGTATAAGCGGAGACGTACGAAAAGTCGAATGTTTTTATGAACTAAACTCACACCGGCCGGCTTTTAACAAACGGCTTTGACCCTGTTAAACTGGGGAGGGTAGCAACATGAAAACCTGAAACTACGAACTAACATTAAGGAATTTTTTTTTTGTATAGCAATGGCATCAGGGCATATCGCACTTGTATTTTTTCTATAGAGTTTAATTTTTTATAATTCTTTGTAGATGTGACGATCCAGTAAACTTTCTAGAGTTGCTGATCGACAGAATCTGAAGTGAGAATGCTTACAGCAAATGCACGCTGAAAACAGCCCTTCTTTTATACTCACTTAAGTTAAGTAGTATCGAAGCATGTCAGTACTTAGATGAGTAACCACTTCGAAGCAACACGCACTGTCTAACAACCTTGTGCCAGTCTTTGCTAGGCTCATTAAACAAATAAATCTATAAATGTTTAGAAACATAGGGTAACATAAATAACTTGCACAAAACTAATAACTTCTTGGATATGGATAGAAAATGTGTTTATCATATATGATAAGATCCAGAGACGGATATGCAATATAATTGGCCCTGATCTGTCATCTCGTCTGCAGTCGCTCTCTCACAGACGCGACGTTGCCTCGCTCTGTCTTTTTTACAAATACTTTCACGGTAATTGCTCCGAGGAGCTGCTTTCGCTGGTTCCTAGGCCTCATGAATTTAAACGTCCTACGAGGCTGGCATCCCGTTCCCTCCCCTTCACCGTTGAAACTGTTAGATGTAGACGTCTCTTCTACTCCAATAGCTTCATGTCTCGCACATCTCGCCTGTGGAACTCCCTTCCTTATTCCTATTTCCCTGACAAATACAATCTCCAACTATTTAAGTGTAACGTCAATCGACATCTCCAGTTGCCTTGATCTATCCACTTCCCTTCTCCACATCCTTTCACCTTTCATTCCTATCTGCTCTCGCTCCAAATCTTCTGTAACCCCCTTGCCTTGATCGATCGACTATCTTTCTCCACATCCTCTCCTTTACCACTCCTATCTGCTCTTCCTCCAAACCTTCTGTAACCCTTTGCGTGCTAGTGGCTTCCAGCCTTGCTTGGGGTGATAAGCTTAAAAAAAAAAGAATGTCTTCTCACTGGACTTATTCAACCTATACAGAGAAGCGATTCTGAAAGAACTAAAAGTCCTACCAGGATTCATTGCTGGCCACAATCTTAACAACATGCAGATGACACAGTGTTTATAGCCGACACAGAAAGAAAGCTGCAAACACTCCTCCGGAATGTTGTGAAGGAATGCGGGAAGAAAGGATTAAACATCAACTGTAAGAAGACAAAATGCATGGTTACCAAAATGAAACAAGTTCGGAAATTGAAATATCTGGGAAGTGTTTTAACAGAGAACGGAAAGAGCGACACTGGGACCCGAAAGCACATTGGGATAGCCAAGGAAGCATTCCAAAAGCTAAGCAGAGCGCTACGCAATAGGAAAATTTCGCAAGAAACAAGGAAAAGAGAACTAAACTGCTATGTGATATATGCTATGTGATATATGTATAGCAGTGAATACTGGACGATGAAGAGGAGACTTGAAGCAAAAGAAATGTTGTTGTACAGAAGGCCCGAACATGCGAGCAACGACGTAGTTTTAGAGAAAATGGAAACAAAAAAATACTTATATTTAACATCAGGAAGAGAGAGTTGAAATTTCTAGGGTGCATGATGAGGAAAGATGGCTTGGAAAATCTGATACGCACAGGACAGATTGAAGGCAAGAGGGACAGAGGAAAACAACGCATAACCTACTTAGTGAGCTTGAGTAAATAAATGGCGGAACAGTGTTTAGGAGAAATAACAGAAAGACGAAGTGTATTATGAGCTACAAAAGATAGGAAAATGTGAAGGGCCATGATCGCCTATGCCCTGAGGGGACGCGGCATATAAAAAAGAAGATTGAAAAGTTCATCTCAGACCTCAAATTGAACGACCATAACTAAAGGCTCATTCTACCGCTGCAGAAAAAACCTGACTCCACCTGTCAGATCGGATCAAAAATGGAGTATCGTCGTCATATTTGAGCTGGTGTTGCTCAATCCTCTTCTTCCCACCTGGACAGAGTCCAAAAGCGTTGATGCGGCCTTAGGAGTGATTGCCTGCTTTTCGCTCCTTTTCCACGTACGAATGTCGCGTTGCAAGCCTCTTGCTACTCTATCGCCACATTCCTTAGTTCCACGTTTATAGCTAAGACCCCCTCTGTCGTGTACACAGAAGTGAACCACCCTCATTCCCTTCGTATTCCATTGGTAAGGAGGAAGTTCTATTCGGACAGCTTCTTCCCGGGAGCCGCTGCTCTGTGGAACAGGATTTTTGTCCAATTACATCATGCTTAACCACTTGGGTCAAACTCCATGTATCTTAATCGTCATGGTCTACAATTCTTACGCCAATAAAACACCCTTTTCAATAACAGTTATAACCTAGGGAAGGTTACTGAATAGAATAATCAAACAAAGGTTGGTAATGAAAGATAATACTTAGGACAAGAACAACACATATAAGATTCGCCAGCGGCGCGCAGAAGTCAACTGCTAGAAGTGAGTCAAGTGAATTCCACAATGAATCTCAAACTGCAGGATATCTACCAACCGCCCTACCGGTCAGATGTGGCACAAGGCCGAATTTAATGTTGGGTATCCGAGCCCGTAGGCTCGGACAAAAATTCCCCGTAGAACCCGTATAAAACGGGGTTGGGTTACTGTTTCCTGAGCCGAGACTCTACTCTTCGACATAGCCTCATCTAGAGATCCTCTCTGCCCGGAGGCAGAGAGTTTGACCCGCACAGATATAAGGACGTGTATGTGGAAAAATATTCACTCACAAAAGCAGAATTCTTCTTACAATCCGAAAAGTGTTTGGCTTTAAATAACACATAAAGGGTTGATAAGCCGTAAAAAACAAATAAATCAATCAGAATTCCCCTCCTCTCTCTCCTCATCTATTAATAGCAGAGTAAACTGAGGTATCCACTCTAGAAGAACAACTCTGAATTCCAAAGCGTGAAGAAATCAACGAGAAACCATTCCGGTGTCATTCTCAATAATTCAAGGAGATTGCGATGGACAGGTCATGTTATTTGTATGGTAGATGACGGAATGCCAAAACAATTAATCTATGAAGAATTGGAAATGGGAAAAATACACCACCACAAGCCAAAACTTCGTTACAATGACTGCCTTAAAGAGTCACTATCCGAGTACAATATTAGTCTGGATAACAGCGAGACTCTAGCTGAAGACCGGATTTCTTGGAGACCTGGTATTGCTGACGGTGTCAAGATCTTCCATGAGGCATCATAAATATATGCAGAACTGAAGAGAGGGGTTCGGTAGGGATCCCTGAATTGCCAGGAGGTGCCAACCTGGCCATGTGCCCAGTGCAATCGTATATGTCTGTCCAGGTCAGGTCTACTCAGTCACCAGAAATCATACCAACACCATTGCATATGACGAATTCGTAATGGCATGCTTTGAATGCCCGACTTGCACTAAGGTGTGCAAGTCCAGGTCGGGCTTTACTAGGCATATATAAAAACACATTGGAAGTGATGATGATCAAAGTCTCCTTCCACCACCCGGAGATGATTTGATATGCCACATATGTAACAAGAAATGGCTGGCTTTATGAGCCACTGTCGTTCACACAACCGATGAATGCATTTTGGTGGGGGATGCTAACTGATGGGCTGGACATGTCAGTGATGGTTATACTAGCTTTGTGAGTCGACATCCACGATATATATATATATATATATATATATATATATATATATATATATATATATATATATATATATACATTGTCACCCACAGACAGACTGTATCACAGCTCATCAGTGTGGCTAGATGTCCGATTGCCTCTAGCAAGGATCGAAACCCGACTGAATTGGCGTCAGTCGGGAATTCTACCACTAAGCACGGCAGAGATGAAGGTGAATTTAAGCGTATTTATTTTTAGATAAACACACAGTGACTGAGAGAACTCGATTCGATTTACGGAGTCTTCTGCCATACTTGTGTAATTTTTCACAATAAATATCGAGTCTTGCATTATTAGCCGTAATAGTCACTGTTTACAAACCCACACTCAATTTTTCAGGAGCATCTCTCTCTCTCACTATATATCTATATATATATATATATATACACACACACACACATATATATATATATACACACATAAATATATATATATATATATATATATATATATATATATATATATATATATATATATATCATAAGGCTGAAATGCCAACCAACCTCGCAACCCGGGTTTCCACTGTGAGTTCTCCTCAGGCAAGTGGAAGGATCTGAGTCTCCTCAGGCAAGTCGAAACACGGGTTTGCGAGGTTGATTGGCATTTTTGCCTTATGATATATATATATATATATATATATATATATATATATATATATATATATATATATATATATGAAGAAATATAGTCTTAAAGTGTGCTATATTTATGATATAAAGTGCTCAATATCAGAGATAGAGCGTGTGTAAATATAAAAGTGAACATAGAAGTCAGCACTTAGAGGCGACAGTCGGTTTCATGCTAGATGCAATCGTCGGGCCACCGATATATATATATATATATATATATATATATATATATATGTGTATTCTAATTTTATCATATAGAGAAAACCATTTTACTCACTACAAAGATGCAACTTGGTTTCAGGGCATTTCAACTGCACATCGACGGGTGACGGTCGAAAATGGTTATGAACAATTCTGCTTGTAGGCAACCCGGATGTGAAACGTCACTTCCTTTTTTCCATTTGTTTGAGAAGAAAAATATGCATACAAAAATATATATAAGTATCTGAATTAAACAATAGTGGTTCACTCAGATACTTATATATATTTTTGTATGCATATTTTTCTTCTCAAACAAATGGAAAAAAGGAAGCATGGTTGTTCATAACCATTTTCGACCCTCCCTTCACTGAAACCAAGTTGAATCTTTGTAGTGAGTAAAATGGTGTTGTCTATATGATAAAATCATAATAAATAAATAATTATCGCTCTACTATCTGTATCGAGCTCTTTTTTGAATGAACGCTGCGAACGTTGGAATTTATATATTACTTTCGTTCTCATCGCATCGAAGATATATATATATATATTTTATATATATATATATATATATATATATATATATATATATATATATATATATATATATATATATATATTAGAGAGAGAGAGAGAGAGAGAGAGAGAGAGAAAAAAGGAATTTTTTTTCTTTACCATCGCGATTCTTGGCATGACGAACTTTAACAAGCCAAACGTTGCGATATTATTTTGCAACTTGTATTTGTAAACAAGTAAAGTGGAGGAATAATATCGTTACATTTTCAAATTTTTAATTTAAGAATGCTCTAGAATATTCTTAAAAACCCCTCACAAGACGAAACGCGTTGGTAAAGAAAAAAATTATTTTTGTTTTTATTTATATTGTTTTTACAGATATATATTTATTTATGTCTGAATTTTTGCACATTTCTTATAGAGTTTTTATAGATACATATATACTGTGGGCCTGGGACTCAAAACTGCCTGGCGACTGTCAATTCCATGCACCAATTACGATCTAATTACTGATTACAACATTATTATGAGGGGATTTTACTAACCATTTCTTGGGGACGGGTATTTCTTACGTCAAGTGATTGTTGGCTACATTGTTTTGCAGATTAGTTCGCGAGTGCAAAGAAAAGTCAGTCCTCATTGGGTACTCCAGTACTAAGCTAATAAATACGGTTCGCGATTTTCACAACTTTATTGACATCAATCATCTCAAAGTTGTAAAACGAAAGAAATTGTTTACATGTGTGTGAAGAAAAGAAAAAGAAAGTTACTTCATTTCAAAAGCACATTTATCATTTTATTATATATATATATATATATATATATATATAGATAGATAGATAGATAGATAGATAGATAGATAGATAGATAGATAGATAGATAGATAGATAGATTAGGAACAGAGATAGATAGATAGATAGATAGATAGATAGATAGATAGATAGATAGATAGAGACAGCTTGAGATAGATAGAGAGATAGATAGATAGATAGATAGGGACAGCCTGAGATAAATAGATAGATAGGGACAGCCTGAGATAGATAGATAGATAGATAGATAGATAGATAGATAGATAGATAGATAGATAGATGTGAGGAGAGAGAAAACACCAGGTTACGCTATGTAGTCGTACTAGTTTTTAGATAAAACGAGTCGTTGACCGTAGAACGCTTGAGAGCGACTGGGTACAACTACTTATGTGCTCACCAACCTTACTCACGACGAGGATGAATAATTTTGCTTATTTAGTCACTTATTCCAAACTCCTAAAACTTAACATGGTTGTCAGATGTTAAAGTCCCAACAGCAGATGTGAAAGCCAGAGAAGAATTCAGATTCTTTCAGAACTTTAATACCCATATTAGTTTACCGATGCCGTCAAAAATGACGCCGTAGATAAATGTTGAAATTAATTCCAATTCGAAAATTTTCGACATTCATTGGCCAAATATTTCGCGTTATTTTCGGTTGAAATTTATCAAATCTTTTTTCTTAAAACATTTTTCAGGAAATTAGATTTCTCAAGTTCACGAAATTGTATCGCTCTTTCTAATATTGTTAGGAGTTTCCTTCTAAGCCGCTTATTTTGGGTTGTATGGGAAGTTAACAGCTTGATTCTTCTAGATCTGTCTATATCTCTGACACAGTGTCCAGAGACTCTGGTTAGACGCAGTGACTAGATCCAAAGAGTTGTGAGTTCAATACCAGGCCACAGCTGTGCTGAACCAAAACTTGAAGAGTTGAGTTAAAGGGAAATAACTGAGACATCCGGAAGAGGCATGGCAAGTGGAACTAGAATAAATGGTGGATGAAATAAAGGGTTCGGTTCGAAAGTCCAATCACCTGAAGAAGGACGGAGCGTACATCGGCAGAAACGTTGTGAATATGGCAATGAAGATGAGGATAACAGTCCGAATAATGTAAATAATGCAAGTATTCATAATACCACATCTCAGAGATATAGACAGATATTGAAGAAAAATTCCAATCACCTGATGAAAGCCGGAGCGTACAACTGCCGAAACGTTGTGAATATGGCAATGAAGATGTGGATAACAGTCCGAATAATTTAAATAGTGCAAGTAATTGGTTCTTCTAGTTACATGAGCAAAGCATTTGTGTTGTTTCTGCTGTTAGAAGTTATCAAGTGAAGTGGTTTTATTCGGTATAACTAAATGTTTGGGATTTTGTAGCGCCAGTCTAGAGTCTAAGAGCGAATGGTCTTCTTTAAGATTTAAAGGATGTATTTGTTTGAGATCATTTTAATCATTGATCTAAGAAAACTGTTGTATTGAGATGATAGTTAAGACATTTCTGACTGCTATGCATGATGTCCATATCGAAATCTAGATTAGACGAGGATATTTCAGATCAGGACTTGGGTTTTTATGTCAATATTTTGGGTTTTCAGCAGATTCCAGCGTTGCAAAAAAGTACCCCGTGCAATTTTCCAGTTTCATAGAATAAATTTGTATATAAATACATCAAGTTTTTGACGTTTTTAGAATTTATCAGTTATGCATTCTGAAATTTTATGCGTCATTATTACTGTAGGCCTGTTATCGGGCGCCGAACCATCTCTTAATTGCAGTTATTCACAGGTCGTACAACGGCCGAAACGTTGTAACAAATATGGCGACAATGATGAGGACAATAGTCCGAATAATGTAAATAATGTACATAATACCTCATCTCAGAAATATACGCAGATACTAAAGGGTCGAAACGTAACAAATATGGCGACAAAGATGAGTACAATAGTCAGAATAATGTAAATAATGTACATAATACCTCATCTCAGAAATATAGACAGATACTGAAAGGCCGAAACTTTGTAAAAAATATGGCGACAAAGACGAGGACAATAGTCCGAATAATGTAAATAATGTACAAAATACCTCATCTCGGAAATATAGACAGATACTGAAAGGCCGAAACGTTGTAATAAATATGGCGACAAAGACGAGGACAATAGTCCGAATAATGTAAATAATGTACATAATGCCTCATCTCAGAAATATAGACAGATACCCAAATAAAACTCTAAGCATGTGTAAAAATATATATTATATGAAACATGTCAGCAATACATTTTATTAAAAAAAATTACCAACAATACATTTTTAAATCAAAATGACCAAAAATACATTTTATAGTAAAATTGATAACTGGGTTTACATTGTTAAAAATAATTTTTTTAATTAAAAACAAAGATATTTGTTATGATTAATCTCATTTCTTGTAAAGAGAAACAAATTTTCACTCCCTCTTTGATTTTGTCAGATTATTTGGTAAGCAAAATGCAGTGAAGTAATTGTAATTTACCCAAGAAATAATGTTATATTCTTGAATTAATTATTAAGTTTGAATTTTCATATTCAGGTTTCGGCATTAAATAACCCATAGAGGTGTTGATATGCCGCTAAAAAAAGGCAATCGATCAACCAATCAAAATAGGCTGACTATATTATGAAAAAACAACTATGATTATTTATAGAAATTAAACATGGAAATTAAAAACTCGTAAAATGATACTGGCCTGGGGTGGATCTGTCCCATACGATCGAAAGGATTAAAGCAGTCCGTTTTGTAGACATTCATTTATGCATCATGTCCTAGGAGAAGAAGTGATCACGGCTCTCCACAACTTCCTGCCTTTTGTACCTGTACGTTACAGTGTAACATTTTTTCAGTTTAAACTTATTTTTCAACATGTACGCTCTTCTTTTATGCATCAATTCTAATGATGGTTCTCCACAACGTTCTATTTGCCTGCTTAAATTGATTTTTGACCATGTACGTTCTTCTTTTATATACCATGTCCTAAGACGTAAGCGATCATGGCCCTCTACAACTTCCTGTCTTTTTAACTGTACGTTACAGTTTCACATTTGCTTGTTTAAATTGATTTTCGAACCCGTATGTTCTTCTTTTATGTGCCATTTCCTAAGCCGGGAGTGATCATGGCTCTCCACAATATCCTCTCTTTTATACCTATACGATACAGTGTACTATTTGCCAGCTTAAATTGATTTTTGGCTCTGTACGTTCTTCTTCTTTTATATCCTATTTCCTGGGGAGTAAGCGATCATGGCTCTCCACAACTTTATTTCTTTAGTTGCTCCTAGTAACTCTTGTCCCCTATCCATCCCTCTGTGTTTTTGTTCTGATATCTCCCAGGGATATGCCGTATTTGGATGGAAGGCGCCAAAGCTAGTAACGTCTAAAAGACTTACAGATATCCACCTATTTTCGGTTTAACTGCAAGTCATCGGAGATTGATTCTATATTACACCCAAGGATCGAACCTAAAACCAATTTCATATTTACTCCTTCCACTCTTCTGATTAGTCCTCACTCCACCCGCCATTACTTTAGCTAAAATTATACACTTCTATACAGCCCACTTATGACAGTTATATTGAATAATAATTTCAAATATATAGAAAAACTTAAAGATCGGATCAACGTTGTCATGTTTGACTTAAGTAGCAACAATATGGTCCACCGTTCAGATATTTTTTGCTCAACTATTAAAATCACTGTTTTTAATAGAGGTTATTTTTCCTAGCTTAATAAACACAGAAGCTACGCTAAAATGCTCTTCAGTCGACCTCCAGGCTCAAATAAAAATAACAAATAAAATAAGCGGGAAGGGAAATTAACATAGAATAAAGTGCGCTAGGAGTAGTTTCGCACAATACCACAAGATGCTACAAAACCAAAACATTAACCTGAAAGTCAGTTACGTACCATGCGTGATACACGCTTAGACGATCATGTATCTTTCGATACATGACTGACTAGGTAGATTTTTCCCGCAGTAGGTTGCCATTTCTTTCTACAGTAGACCAGTTGCCATCCAATGCTATAGAATCCGATCTGTCCTGCTATTTACCCATAACCATTCATACGTTTCCTAAGGCGATCCCATTGCTAAGCCCTCCTCCTTTAGCAGCTATTGACCGAGCAGCCAGTACTAGTGTCGATTGGAAATTATAAAATCTTTACGTAAGGGAATGTAATGTATTCGACTGGAATTCGAACTCGACTCTCCGATTCTTCAATCCAAGCCGCTATCCATTACTCCACCGTGCCTCCTAAAACCCGAATGATATACTGAAATATCCCCGGCAGACCCAAAACCTTAATATGGCTATCATGCATGGGGCAAAACCTGTTCGGAAATATTTAAACTGTTAGTTGTATGCAACCGCTTTCTCAGATGAATGGTTCAAAATGTCATTGGACAAGTGATGATCCTCGTCCTTTTAACCATGTAGACTGACGCTACAGAATCATAAACAAGGAACTCTACCAGAAAACAGGAACAACCTCAATTGACGACTTTCAGCAACAACATCTAAAATGGCTATTACGTGAAAGTCGAAGAGAAAATAATGACGTAATCGAGATGTTGACATTCCACATGACTTCAAATAAAATGTCAGAAAGGACACCCCTGAATGAATACTGGGAAGAGTGATAACAGCGACTGGACTTGAGAAACCTGTTTTCGAGAAAATTGTTTTAAGATAAAGATTTGATAATTTCCAGTCGACAGTAGTACTGGCTGCTTGGTCAATAGCTGCCAAATGTTTCCTTATAAGAAAACAGATAATATTACCATTGTTGAAACTAACTCTAAGTTACCCGCAATGGTTATTTGAAACTGATGTCATTTTATCTTCTGAACTTGATTTTGAATGACTGTAAGTCAAGGCGAATCATGGGTAATCTGAAATCTCGAATTATCTGATGAAGACCGGGGTTCACAACTGCCGAAATGATGTGATAATAACAACAAAGATGAGGACAATCGTCCGATTGTAAACGATAATTTTGACTTAATACCTTAAAAATGCTTCCAACCGCAGCACTTCGCTCCAAGTTCTATCACCGGTCATCCTAACTTTGTCCTCGTCATACAGAGATGGCAAATTTAATAAACTAGATGAGTAATTAAAAGTACTGATAATCTGTTTTGTTATTTGATGTTGTAAAAGGCGTTCTGCCCCGACGGAGAGGGGTTAGTTCAATGAAGGACTTAATATGTATTAATGTAATTATGTGTGAATATATGCACGCGTAGGAATACAAAATTCGAAAAAAAATATATCCCTTGTCTATAATACGCACTGACCTTTCACAATTTGTAGCAGCTAAATTTAATCTATTTAGGTTTATTTTTCCAACCTTTTATTCTGTTCGTAACGACTAAGTTATTTTGATTTCGTTATATATTCATATAGTTTAATCTCTGCTTGGAAACCCAAATTACTTTAAAACAAACGGGCTGACATGTTCCCATAAAAACATCACAAGTTTGTGGCGATAATAAACTCACACTTGGAGACGGAAAATAATAAACAGACATTTCAATGGCGAATAATTATTTTTCTTTGGTTGCTTAAAACAGAAGCATTTCTGGAAACATTTTGGTAAATTCATTAAAAACATGCTGTATTGCGAATGCACTGGACGATAATGATGAAGAAATCGACACGATGACTCTGAGAAGGACGTCGTCGTCGTCGTCGTCGTCGTCGTCGACGTGGGCGGCGGCGGCGGCGGCACCCGCTCGCATTCGAGTATCGAGATCATCATCCTCTTTCCACTCGGGTGGCGGTAACGGAGATAGCTGTGAAGACCCAGCCTACTCCTGAACTGTCGTGAGCAGGAGTCACAGACAGGTGTGGGTGGTGGACGCCCGTCGCAGATCCTCTTCACGTTAATGGTCGAGCTCGAAACTTTCGGAGCCAAGACTCGGATGGTCCTGCACCAGGAAGGCCGATTTACGGCAACAGTTTCCCAGGGTCAATGTTGGCCTGTGTTAAGAATGTCTTCAACTGTTCCTTGATCCGCTGGCAAGTTCTCCAAAAAGATGATACGTGAGGTCGAGTGGGACATATTCTGGACACGTGACCCACCCAGCGGATGCGAAGGACGATGACATGTAAGATAATAAAGAGATCTGTAACGCTGACAACATAAATGAAACTGTCATGATGTTCAACTTTGACACGGACAACAACGAATCAGACAAAAATTTAATGTTTAATAGCTTTGTGAATAGTTTGTTTTTTTAACAAATGCAGTATTTGTTTGCTAACTTGAACTTTTGGTTACACGTTAATTAATTTGGACTATAGGTATAATTTACTTTCGGTCATATAATCCAGAATATGGCGATGCATGAGGCCTGAAGAAAAGTTAGTATTTACTCTTTATGTATAACGCGCACCCCTAATATTTTGTAACAGCTAAATTTAAACTAAAATCACGAGTGAAGATAACACGGTTTTTGTGGAAGATGAACAAAATTACTGTGTGGATGTCGACATCGAAGACATGTATTACGGTGAAAAATAAATAAAAATGTGATGATATCAGTATCTGACCCAAACAGCACTGAAGCAACGTTTGCTTAATGATTTAAAATCTTTGATACGTCTTAGTTTGAACTATCGATATAAATTCTTTAAATGATTCCATTCTGAATATGGCGACATAAACGGTAGAAAAAAAGTCAATATGTAATTCTTGTGCATAATGCATTTAAATTTTAGACTTTAAAAAATCCTGAAAAGCAAAATAAGTATTAAATATGCATCATTACATTGGATCCTGTCTTCTTTCTTTCTTTCTTGCTTTCTAATAAACCCCGACTATTACGTGTACTTTATTAGTAAAGCCAGGCTTTAATTAAAAACATATAGTGAAAGGCGGAAAAACGACACCGTGAAAGCCAGCTTTCGTCATTCCAACGCTACCAGAATGTTCAGACCTGCACTACACGACACATTGGAGCGAAAACACAAAGTCGGCCAACAACGTAAATGTCTGAAATGGTGTCGATTGTGACCATATGTTAGCAGGGTTTGGAGAAACAGTCAAGAAAACACACACACACACACACACACACACACACACACATATATACATATATATATATATATATATATATATATATATATATATATATATATATATATATGTATTTATGTATGTATGTATCGACATAGCTAGGAGTCCGACTGTACGTATTTCGATAAGAATGGTCGGACTCGTAGCTATGTCGATATGATTTTCTTTATTGCGATGTCCAGGTGCGTAGCATGAAGCTTTCAAGGGGGCACCTCGATTAGTGCGAAGTCAGGTCGGTGTTGCTGTTTGAGCCAATATGACGCAAAACCCGAATTCGGCGATGAGGACAGTGCATTACTGAGGACCATCCTTAATGTATCTAAAATGTATTATACAACTATATATATATATATATATATATATGTGTGTGTGTGTGTGTGTGTGTGTGTGTGTGTGTGTGTGTGTGTGTGTGTGTGTGTCCACTGTGCCATTTCAACTTAAAGACACAAGGCACAGTGGATAAAGGCGTTGGTTAGATCCAGTGACAGGATCTAGAGAGTTATGAGTTCAATACCTGGTTATGGCAGTAAAGAACTTGGGGAGGTGAATTAACTGATAACTGACATCCATTAGACATGGTACGCGGAACTAGGACAGTCTACCCCAGCGAGCGAAATTAAGGGTTCAGTTCGACATTACAACACCTGAAGAAGGTTGGAGCGTACAATAGCCGAAACGTTGTGATAAATATGGTAACAAAGATGAGGACAATAGCCCGAATAATGTAAATAGTGTACATAATACCTCATCTCAGAAATGTAGACTGATACTTACATCTCTGTTACATAACATTAAATATTGTATTTTTAACATATGAGGAATATATATATATATATATATATATATATATATATATATATATATATATATGTACGTATATATATATATATATATATGAACATAATAAAATAGGCAGCATATAATTTTATATTACAAAGAGT
Source organism: Acanthosepion esculentum (assembly GCA_964036315.1). NCBI lineage: Eukaryota > Metazoa > Mollusca > Cephalopoda > Sepiida > Sepiidae > Acanthosepion > Acanthosepion esculentum. The sequence continues at coordinate 7,376,983 of OZ038482.1, forward strand.
TAATCATACCTTGAATCAATTATCAATTTTAATGCTAATTAATATTAATTACGTCTACTAGCGAAGGGATTTCTCGCCAATAATTGCATTAATATTGCTAATTGATTCAAAGTATGATTAACTATTTGTAATATATATATATATATATATATATATATATATATATATATATATATATATATATGTTGTGTTGAATGTCAAAGACAACATAGTCCTGCATATTCTCTTTTGAATTTTCTCATATTTTCTAATGAGACTTTTTATTTGAAAATTATATTGAAATAAATATTGTCCGTAAGATAACCGAGTATTTTCGAACATCATTGTTCATCTTCAGGGTCAAATATTTTTTTAACAATGCCTTATATAAAAGTCTCATTAGAAAATATGTGAAAATTCAAAAGAGAATATGCAGGACTATGTTGTCTTTGACATTCAACACAACATGTTTAAAAGAAAAGTTGCTGCCAAATTACACACACACACACAGACACACACACACACACACACACACACACACATATATATATATATATATATATATATATATATATATATATATATATATATATACAGACCGGTGGCTGAGTCGTTAGAATGTTCGTTTTCTGGCCATGAGTCATATCCCGGGTTCGATGTTTCAGAAAGTTGATTTGTTGATGATATCGATTTGCGGAGGCGATCCCAGCGTGTGATACAATAGGAAAGCTCCAGAAAAACACACTACGGCTTGACCAAAGACTTGTGAGTGAAATTGGATAGGTGGAAGGGTTCAAAAACTGTCGTTAGTTGTGCTAACAAAAAGTCGCGATCGAGCATTTCAGTGTACTGTTGATCAGACGAGAAATTGGAACTAACGCCTGCCCAGTAGCTGCAGTACAAACCACAGGTGAGCTTAATATGTACTGAAGGAAAAACGTGGCTGAACAGGTGACTGCGAGTACTGAGTAGCCGCCCCAGAGGGCGCGTATTCTCGGAATCGAGTAGCCATTTTATTAGCAATATTCTACAAATATCACTTATATTGCAACAATTGTTCAAACGACTATGCCTATATTTCTTCTTTTTCTTTTATTTATTACTGAAATTCCGTCATAGCGTTATTTAGCCTTGCTTATTGTCCGAATTAAAAAAAAATAATTATCATAACGTTACAAAATGTTCGGAATCATAAACTTACCTCTCTTCCGACCGATGTATTTTGTGGGAAAAAAAAGTCGTTATTTCAATATATTTTGAAAGGAACCTCTTGAAGGTCAAGGACAGATAGCTTTCAAGTCATCCAAACATTCATTTATTTATGAACACCAGAGGCAAGAATGTGTTGTTTTTGTTGATCTTGTTTCGATTTATCAATCTTCTTCGTAGCTAGCTTAGCTGTTCGTATCTACGGGGAGTGCTGAAAAGTTCTCAGTCCGATGCACTTCAGAAAATCACTATTTCAATGAATAAAGACCACAATCGGGATTTTGAGAAGTGTCTAGAGTCGAAAATGTTTCACTAACTCGTAGTATTTAGCTATCTATCTAACTAGCTATCTGGGTCTGTTCATAATCTATCTATCTATCTATCTATCTATCTATCTGTGGGTCTGTTTATAACTATCTATTTATCTATCTGGGCCTGTTCATAATCTTTCTATCTATCTATATGTCTGTCTGTTTGTCTGTCCATCTTAACCACTTTCTCTATATCTACCTATTTATCTATCTCAATCTATTCTACTATATCTATCTATCTAAGATTCTTACGCTCTCTCTCTCTCTCTCTCTCTCTCTCTATATATATATATATATATATATATATATATATATATATAAGTCAACACTTAGAGGAGACAGTCTGTTTCATGCTAAATGCAATCGTCATGCCACGAGTGCAGTTATTTTTCTTAGCTAATTATTTATACGTGTCAGTGGTGCATTGTGGGTAGTCTATTTTGGCGGTTATTTCACCGGAAGTCGTTTATTTATTTATTTGGGTTAAATTATTTTGCTTCTTTTTATTTATTTTATTTTTTATTTTTATTTCTTATCTTATTTATTTATTTATTTTTAATCGTAGTTTTTTATTAACGTAGTAAAAATTTGTTTATATCGCTTATTTAATAGTTTTGTTTTGGTTTGGGAAGATAATTAAAGCTTTTTATTCAGTTTTGGGGGTGATTATTGTAGTTTATTCTAACTATTATTTTTGGAGGAACAGTTTTTAATTTGTTTATTACTTCATGTATTTATTTGGATTGATTATCGGGATCGGTTTGTTAGTTTATTTATTTATTTGGATGAATTTAGATCAATTTATTTTACTTGTTATTATTTATTTGTTATACTGTATATTTTCTCTTTTCGGTTTTCGATTTTAAGTAACGTAGTATTTTTTTCTTTTATCGTTATATAACAGTTATAGCTATTTTTTTTCGTCCGATTTTTGGTTTGATTTTTATAATCTAACTAATATTATGGTCATAATAGCTTGCTAATTTGTTTATTATTTACTTTATTTATTTGGGTTCATTGATTTTCTTTCTTATTTTTTATTCTATTTCGTCTATTCTAACAGGTGTGACTTGGTAATTTACTTGGGTTAATTTATTTTGCTTATTTTATTGTCATTTTGTTTTTTTGTTTTTTTCCGATTTTTAAGTAAGGTAGTAAAAATTTGTTTTCATGTCTGCATTTTGAGATGAGCTCGGATCTTTTATTTAATAATTTATTTTGGTCTGGGAAGGTAATGATATTTTTTCCTCCAAGCAAAGTGTGAAAATGTTTGATTGGTTGTTGTAGGCTGATGATCTTTTCCTTATTTTCCAAGAACAAATAACAGCACTCGCGGCCTGACGATTGCATCTAGCATGAAACAGACTGTCGCCTCTAAGTGTTGACTTCTATGTTCACTTTTATATTTACACACGCTCTATCTCTGATATTGAGCACTTTATCCCATAAATATAGCACATCTTAAGACTATATTTCTTATATATATATATATATATATATATATATATATATATATATATATATATATATATATATAGTCAACACCAAGAAGCGACCACCTGCTCCATGCTAAACGCAAGTTATGGTCATAAATCCTCAGACTGCAACCCATTGGATTATTATGCATGGGGCACAGTTGAGTGAGTGACCACAAAACTCCTTGTAACACCAAAGATGAACTGAAGGCAAGGATTATGGCAGCATTCACCTACTTACACAAGGAGATCGCCCGGAATAGTTGCAGAATATTCCGAAGTTGTCTGGAAGCCGCGGTTGAATCCAATGGCGATTTTGTAGAATAAATTTACTCTTTAGTATTTCATGATAATTTTGTATAATTTTGATAAATAGATCGATTATAATGAGATGTCAATATTATTTTAATTTTTGCGTTATTTAGACGACAATTTATCCATATCAACCTGTATATATATCAATTTATCTATCTCAATGTTTGTCTCCATATCAATATATATATATATATATATATATATATATATATATATATATATTGATATATATATATATATATATATATATATATATATATATATATATATATATATATATATATATAAAAGTGGACATGGAAGTCAGCACTTAGAGGCGACTGTCTGTTTCATGCTAGTGCAATCGTCAGGCAACTAGTGCTGTTATTTTTCTCGGCTATTTATATATAAGGGCATTATGGGTAGTCTATTTTGGCGGTTACTTTTACCGGAAGTCGCTTATTTGTTTATTTATTTATGTCAAATTATTTTGCTTGTTTTTTTGTTTGTTTTTTTTAATTTTATTTTAATTTTTTATCTTATATATTTATTTATTTATTTTTTATTTTGATCGGTGTTTTTTGTTAACGTAGTAAAAATTGTTTATATAGCTTATTGTTGGTAGTCTATTATGGCGGTCATTTGCCGGAAGTTATTTATTTGGGTCAAATTGTTTTGCTTGTTTTTATTTATTTTAATTTTTATTTTTTATCTTATATATTTGTTTATTTGTCATTGATTAAATCTATTTGTTGAATTTTGGGGTGGGATGTTGTGGTTTGTTCTTACTATTATTTTGGTCGGAACAGTTTTTAATTCATCTATTTGGGTTGATTATCTTTATTTATTTTTTCTAAACGGCTAGTTTATCGTAATCGGTTGTTAGTTTATTTATATATTTGGATGTATTTAAATCAATTTATTATACTTGTTATTCATTTGTTACACTGTATATTTTTGGCTTTCGATTTTTAAGTAACGTAGTATATTATCTTTTATTAATTTTTTAATTTTTTATCGTTATATAACAGTTATAACTTTCGTCCGTTCTTTTGTTTTGATTTTATTTCGCATATTCTAACAGGTGTGGTTTTGTAATTTGTTTGGAGTAATTTATTTTGCTTATTTTATTGTTGTTTTGTTTGTTTATATATTTATTTATTTTTCTATTTTAAGTTACGTAGTAAAAATTTGTTTTCATGTCTGCATTTTGATGCCGATAAATGTTGTTAATATTGTTGCTTCAACACCTGGAATAGTCATAATTTCTTAAGAATACCGTGGTTGAAAATATGTAATATCAAAATGATAGAACTATCTCAGTATATATATATATATATATATATATATATATATATATATATATATATATATACAACGAATATCTATTATGTTTCATCGTGAGCCGTTATAAACTTCGTATAGTGTTTTTAGTTTCGGGCGAAAATAAAGGCAAAACTGCCCAGCATTAAGATATTTTCTTATTATACTGTTTCTTGATCTAAGTTTTCGGCTCCCATGAGCCATCTTCAGAGTGATTATATGAACATTTAAACATAGATATTCGCCATCAAAGATGATATTCTGTTGGCGATAACGTTCGTGGAATAGCAGACGCAGGTCGTAAATTCGTGATGCGGTTCTATGACGTCATATCACGCGAGAGGCCGAAATATTAACAGAACCATATGTCTAGATGCAATATAATGTGTTGTGACTAGTTTGAAATTTAATTTTATTGAATGTGGGTTGTTTTGTTTTAATGCAGATGGCCTCCAATATATGAAGGTTCTTTTTACTGTGTTTATGTGTGAGTATTGTTGTGTTATCAGCTAATGTCTGTCTAATATTATGTACATGGCTATGTTTTTTCTAAGAAAGGTTATTTAATATAACTAATATCATAAAAGTGACAGGTATGTCTACGGGAAAGCGTGGTTGTAGTAAAACTAATCTATGTAGAAATTAAAACAACTATACGAAGTTTAGAACGGCTCATGATCAAACATAATAGACATTCATTGCCCTTTATAGTTGACAATATATGTTTGAATAATGATCTGCTGCCCCAATACACTATATATATATATATATATATATATATATATATATATATATATATATATATATATATATATATATATATATGTATGTATGTATATAATTCTCAGAATTAATCTGTAGAAAAAGACAATATGTATAAAGGATTTATTTATGTATTTTTAACCGGCGCGTTTCGTCCAATGTGGACTTCTTCAAGGCAAAAAACGAAATGAATTTATTGAAACGGAGTATCTACAAACAAAATGTCGTTAGCTCCACTCATTGGCACTATTAGCCCATCACACATAAAATATTCAGGTGACCTTCTAAACAAATTTAAAAAAAAAACATGTCATTAAAAACAAATATATAGCTAGTTTAAATATAAAATCTCTATCCACAATGTCCCTATAGAGAAATACTTAAATCTACTAAAAACGCCTAACAAAAGCAAAAATTAAATTACCTTTATCTACACATAAAATCATAAAATATGCCAGCTAATCAGCAAGCAACTTTCTTTACTTTACAGGCAAAAATTTGTTTTATTAATGGGATCTCCTCTTAGTGGTGTTCTTGATTGTCTATTTTTAGAGTTTCTAGAAAGTGACCCATTCAAAAACATTCTACCTCCAAACTCTTCTTTTTTCAGATACATAGACGACTCACTACTAATCTATCCACAAGATACTAATTTTACAGATCTTGTCAACCAGCTTAACAACCTTGAACTTACAATAGACTTCACTTTTCAAACTGAAACCAACTACACTCTCCCCTTCCTAGATATCATGTTACACAGAAACAATAACGAACTCAATTTTGATGTTTATAGTAAAGCTACCAACAAAAATGACCTGGTCAGTTTCTACTCAACCCACTCTTCTAAAATTAAATCTGGAATTATTATAGGTTTCTATTTAAGAGCATTAAGAATCTGCAGCCCCCAGTATTTACTTAAAGAAGAAATATACATAGAAAACACATGCAAAAACCTACAATACTCATATCATGTCATCCACAACGCAGGAAGAAAGGCATACATGATATAAAAACAAAAATAAAAAATATCATCCATAATAATAAATTATATGAGAACAGATACATAATACTACCGACCAAGTCCGTCACGTTTACTATCCAGAACAACCTATCCCATCTAAATAATATCAAAATAATCAAGAACACTTCCAAATCCATTATGAATATAATCAGATTCTCAAACACCCATAGCAATAATATTTCTGAAGCAGACATATATAAAATAAATTGCCAAAACTGTTCTTCACAATACATTGGAGAGACATGGAGAAATTTAAAAATCACATTATGAGCACAAAAAAGAGACCTCATAAATAACAATTTAAGAAATGTACCGTTCATACATAGAAATAAATTCAACCACAATTTTGATTTTATAAATGCTACACTCATAAAAAAAAGAAAATAATTCACTCAGAAGTAAAATCCTCGAGAGTGCCGCCATTTAATATTATCCAAATATTAATCTACGCCCAGGTTTCTTTTTTCCAATATCACCTTTCCTAAGAGAATCACTACTCTCCCAAGCCAATGAACACAACAAATATATCAAGAAATAAAAAGAAAATAGTTGAATCCGTCAACACAAAAATACAAACACTATTTTTCATGTGAAAATATTCTCTTTAAACATAAAATAATTGTTGTAATTTTTCATTTGACCATATGTATATACAATAGCGTTTCTAAATTCTTCTTGTTGGAATTGACATTTTGTTTCTTGTTTATAGATACTTTCTTTCAATAAATACATTTTATTTTTTTGATTGAAAAAGTCCACATTGGACGAAATGCGTCGGCCTAAACTACACAGTTTTACTATTGTCTTATTTTCTTTATACATACATACATACATACATACATAAATACATACACACACACACACACACACACACACATATATATATATATATATATATATATATATATATATATATATATATATATATATATATATATATATGTACAAAATTACATACCCACATAATATATGCATAAAACGCAAGATAGTTAATAGTAAGTCTGATCGGTCAAATTGGCAGCTGATCTCAAAAATGACCTACAATCTGTTGTTAACTGAGACAAGGAATGGCCTGTTAATTTTAACGCCTCCAAAACTAAACTGCTCTCTATTAATCATCTGAGAGAATTATTTCTGCCTTCAGTCAGCATGGCTGATGCTAACCTTCTGAAGAGTGACTCATGGCGCCCTCTTGGATTAAAGTGACATGAAGTGGAAAGAATGCATTGTATAAACTGTTAGGTCTTCTGTCAGAAAAGTTGGTTCCTGTGTCATTCTTGACAGTTTTTCTCGCCAAAATCTATTTTAAATATTTATAAGTCTACCATTCGTCCTTGCTTTGAATATTGCTGCCACGTCTTGTCTGGTGCCCCTGACATATGTTTAGAGATTCTTGATAAAATGCAAATAAGAATCGGTAATGTTATTGATCCTGATCTGACATCTTGGCTTCAGTGATTTTCCCACCACCGTAACGTATATTTCCTGAGCATTTTCTACACATAGGTTAATGGTAATTGTTCTGATGAACGTTCTTCTATGAATTTAAACGAAAGATTGGAGGCAAGGTATTATTATTTTACAGTTGAAATGGCAAGAGATGGAACCGTAAGTTCTATGCTAATAGTTTCTTCTCTCGCACTTCTCAATTGTGGGACTCTCTTCCGGCTTCTTGCTTCCCAGTCAAGTTTAATCTCCAAAAATGTAAATGCAATATCAATCGTTATCTTCTTAATTTCACTTCTTTTATTTTTCTCTCTCCTTAATAGTATTTTTTCATATTCTCTAATAGTCAGTCACCCCTTGTGTCTTAGTGGATGTATTGCTTTGCTGATAGCTAGATAGATAGATAGATAGATAGATAGATAGATAGATAGATAGATAGATAGATAGATAGATAGATAGATTGAGTCGATGGAAAAAGTAAATTTGATAAAGAAAGGAAAGAAAAAGACCAAAATGCGGTAGTTGGGTGGAGTGGTAGAGTGTTTCGGCACTCAATTAGGGAGTCGGCATTTTCTTGGTGTCTTTCTTGTTCCTTGTACAACTTTGGTAATCAGTTGGCTAGATGCCTGGCTCTGATCGCTTACTAAAACGCGATAGAATGTTTGATGCTGTCTGTCTTGGCCACAAATTGCTTTCCGATACGCAATGGTGGCCCTAAGGAAAATATAATGAAATAGAAAGACCAAAGGAAGGAAGGAAGGAAGGAAGGAAGGAAGGAAGGAAGGAAGGAAGGAAGGAAGGAAGGAAGGAAGGAAGGATGAATGAATGAATCAGGAAGCAGCAACAAAGAAGAAAGAAAAAGAAAGAAAGAAAGAAAGAGTCAACAAATAAGAAAGAAAAAAGAAGAAAACAAAAATGAACGAAAACAAACAAAAATAAAGAAAGGAAGAAATAAAATGAAATAGAAAGACCAAAGGAAGGAAGGAAGGAAGGAAGGAAGGAAGGAAGGAAGGAATGGAAGGAAGAATGAATGAATCAGGAAGCAGCAACAAATAAGAAAGAAAAAAGAAGAAAGAAAGAAAGAAAGAAAACGAAATAGAGGGACCAAAGGAAGAAAGAAAAATTGAAAGAAACGGGAAACAAACTGAAATGAAGAGTAAATAAATCTGATCCTTCAAACAAAGAGCTGAAAAGGAGGCTAAAAAAAGGGGGGGAAGTAAAAAAAAAAGGAAAAAGAAAAAAGAATTAAAAAAGAAAGAAAATGCAAAAATGAGTAAAAGAAATAACACCCCCTTGATTTTTCGTTAAAGACGGAATAAAGAATTGTTAACAGAGAAACCCCGTCACCCAAACTAAATACAAATATCTCTTGCGCCATCTCATTCGATTGCAGGCATAAAGTAAAAAAACATATATATATACAGACGCCGTCCGTCTTCAAATAAAGTCACGAGTCATAAGTGGTAGATCAGAGGGTGGGGATGTGGTCTTAAGGGGAGACACATTAAAAAGTTCAGGCGTAGAACAACCAAAACAGGGTGCAGAAACACAGACATTTCGGTCACGGAAGTCGAAAAACATGTGCAAATCGTAGTGGCAAAGATGCAGACGCCGAAACTAAAATCTTATTAATACCGTCTACTTTTACAAACAAATGGGCACTTTGCATTTCTTCCTTCTTTTACATCTATCTATCTATCTATCTATCTATCTATCT
>OZ038482.1:7389019-7511519 GCA_964036315.1 Acanthosepion esculentum
TAATTTTTTTTCAAACATGTATTACTGGTAATACTTTTATTTTCAAAACTGTATTGCTGGTAATATTTTTTTTTAAATGTATTGCTAGTAATACTTTTTTTTTTCAAAAATGTATTGCTGGTAATTTTTTTTTTTTTTGCTGGTAAAAAGTTTTCCAAAAACGTATTGTTGGTATTAAAACCTTTTTTTATACTTTAATTGTGCTTTGACCCCTTTTGTGGGGTTAACCACACGCCCACAGTCGGGACCCCGACAGGCGCCACCACCCCGGGTCAGGATAGACCTGAGAACACCAGCAACCAAGAGGCTTTTCAAAACCTCCCGATCAAAGGCCTTGCTGTCGGATGCAGTTCGCCCTCTCACCCAGGACGCGGATGAAGTTTATCGTCATACCCAAGACGAGATAGATCTGAGTTACTGCTGGTGTGCAGTAATGTTTAACCTACGTGTTACACTGGCTATTACTAATGTAATAGGTTCGACCCTCACTGAGTGACCCAGAGTTGAATATCTGCGCTATACTAAGTTAAGTGCGCCTTTTTATGGAGTAATCTTTAACAAGCTGTTATTACGGACTGTTGTAGTGTGTTTGATTCTTACATCGTGCTCATCACTTGAAACCTTGTGTCAGACTAAGTTAAACAAAGATAATTGCAAAGGCTTGCTTCATGGATGATTTCCATTGTTGTCAATGTGATTTCTAGTAAAAGACATTATTTTCGAATTCTGTCTTTCACGCCTTAACCACACCTCCTGTTGTTGCTAGTTTAGCAGTAGGGGGTGGTGGAACAACGACTCTCAGGGTTTGGCGGCAATGTGATCATAATCTTGATTTTCATTATTTATGGGGTGACAACCTGATGACTTGGACCATCCTGTCACTTTCTCTCATGGCATGTAGACATACATAGTCATTTTGCCCCCCCCCCATATATATATATATATATATATATATATATATATATATATATATATATATATATATAATCATTTATTTAAATATTATAACATAAATATGTTATAAAATCACTAAAAAAATAGCCATTTTGTTTCAACACTTCTGGTGTCTTATCAAGTGATAATGTTGAATGTAGAATAAATGGTTTTATAAGTTTCAAATTAATTAACCTATATAATTAATTATATATATAATTAACCTATATAATTAACTTATATCATTTTAAGGAATATTAATTAACCTATATATATATATATATATATATATATCTCGCAATATCGTAGTTAATTAACCTATATAATTAATTATATATATAATTAACCTATATAACTAACTATATAACTAAGGAATATTAATTAACCTATATAATTAATTATATATATATATATATATATATATATATATATATATATATATCGCAATATCGTAGAGTGTGTGCTGCAATAAAAACTGATTAATTTTTAAATTTTGAATTTATATATGATTGCGTATATCGTTTTATGGTAGCGCATATATACTATATAAATAATATATATTAAAAAATGCATATATATATATACATACATACATACATATATATATATATATATATATATATATATATGTATGTATGTATATACACTCACACACATTTATATATATATATGTATAATTTCAGCATTATATATATATATATATATATACACGCACACACAGATATATATATATATATATAAAAGAATGCTAAATTATTCAAACTCAAAGAAAATACAAAGCATTAAACTGAAAATTGACTTATGTATTGCCTCTTCGAAACTTTCATATGGATGTCATTCTGGCGCCAAACTCGTTTAGACTTTGTTCTGATTCATGATCATTAACATTCAAAGTGACAAATATGTGATAAAACAAAAGCATGGCGAAAAGCTCAATCAAGCACGACTAAATAATAATTATTCACCTCTGAATATCGGTGAAGTCTGTCTTTGTTCAAACGTTATGAAAATAGGCACACAGTTCACCCTTAAACACGTTACATGCGTAAAAAAAATGCCTATGGAAATGTTTCTTTTCAAAAATTTGCCCATAGTCACCCACGGAATCGATACCTGTGAAAAAATTTATATGGAAGCCACTGAAAATCATAGCTTGTTCATTTTCAATGTTTTTTTTCGTTTTTTTTTTTTTCTTTTCTTTTCAGGTTATAGAGCATCCCTTAGAGATTAAAATGGCTTCCTATGATATCCACAGTTTTTCTATTCAAATGAAAGATCAATTATTCAAACTCAGAGAAAATACCGGCAACATTTTAATGTCAGATAAGTGATAACATTATTCGGAACCTAATCGACCGGTTTGAAAGAATTGGATCAGTCGACGATCTTTCGGGAAGAGGTCCTAAACGCACTGTGCGCACTGACGCAGAGGTAGAAACTGTACGGCAGAGATTGCTTAAGGATCCATTAGTGTTGATCTGCTCAACTAAGCATCGCCAGAACTTCGATTCAGAACATTCCGAATCTGAATTTTAAATTTTTTTTCCATCCTAATATATATTAATTTAAAAAAAAATATGTGTTTGTAAAAGTTATTTTTGTTTTATATCAATTAGTCTTTCAGTGCATATTGACGTGCAAATTATGAAAATTCGTCCATGGAGACACGTGGGAAAATATACCCGTAGCGTTGCTATTTGGGAATTCATGACACCCATAAAATATTACTTGTGAAAAAAAAAATACCAGCATTTAGACGTTATTTATGAAATGGTTCAATCCACTGAGACGTTGCTTGCGCGATCATAATGACTATGGAGGCGTTCTCTGTGAAAACAAATGCCCATTGAGAAGTTATTTGGGAAAACTATACGCCCATGGAGACATTACTTGGGAAAATATTGATATAGACACATCAAAAGCGGAAAATTCTAGCAATAAATTTCTGAATTTCAAGCACTGCTTGTTCAAGAAAAGAAATATTTCGGTGTTACATAATACAAAGTATATACAATTCGGACCAAAGGGTTGAGGAAACTTTTGGGATTTCGAAGAATTGCCTAAAAACTGAAGGTTGGGCGCTTTTCCCAGAACTAATTTAATTGCTCATTTCGGGTTAAAGATTCTCTCTCTCTCTGGAGAGATTATCATACAGTCACTTGTAATAATAACGAAATGAATCTACTATTGCAGAAAGATTCCTTAAAATTTGGCCGTATTTTATCTAATCTACATTTGCTGGCTAATGGCAATTTTTTCGGCCGTTTGATTATAAATTTTGCTGAAAAACTTGGATGCTATGCATTAATAGGTTACTTTCAGCGTCCTAAATTAGTATCTGTTTTTTAAATAGTTGACTTATTGGTTGATTTTGTTTAACGGCATATCAACACCTCTGTGGGTTATTCAATGCCGAAAGCTGAATATTTTGAACACAATTTGATGGCTTCAAATACAGATAAAATATATTGATGGTCATTTTACTATAAAATGTATTGTTGGTAATTCTAGTATAAATTGTATTGCTGGACATTTTACAATAAATAAGTATAGCTGGTCACTTTACTAGAAACATCTATAGTCGGTCATTTTACTATAAATATGTATAGTTGGTCATTTTTTATATAAAAATGTATTGCTGGTATTTTTACTATAAATATGTATTTATATACTTTCATAGTGTTTTGTTTTTGTTTGGGGGTTCACTATTTGCCCTTAGCTGAGACCCTAACAGCTACTACCACCCCGGGTCAGGGTGAACCTGGGAGCAAGAGCATTTCAGAGGTGGTTCCACGCTCCTTCAAACCTCCAATCTCTTGATCGAAGGTTTTGCTGCCGGATGTAGTTCATGGCATTACCCAGGACTATTTTTTAAAACACTTATGTTCACGCAATACACGGCCCAAGTGCCACTCAATATAGAAGCTTACGGTGTAGTGATTGTATGAAATGGCAAGAAGTGAAGTTCCTGGGGATAGATAACGGTTAACCCTAGACTTTGAAGAGGTCAAAATTGTCGTGATTGGGAACACATCTTGCCGGGTGGCTTTTCCACAAAGCAGCGGTTCTTGAGAAGAAGCTGTCCGTCTTATTATAGGAACACGAAGGGAATGTGGATGACTAATTCTTGTGTACTTGGCATGGTGGGTCCCAATCTTAAAGGTCAGGGGTGGTGGGACTAAGGAATGTAGCTCATCAGAACCCATGCAATGCAAGTAGCGATAGAGCAGTGAGAGGCTCGCAATATTTCCTTTGTGGAAAAAGAGTTACAGGGTAGAAAATTATTCATCACCCTCAAGGCCGCGTAGATGTTTATGAACTCTATCAAGACAGACAAGTGAAGAATGGGAAGATCCAGTCTAGTAAACCAAAGGAAGTATGACACCTGCTACCGAAATTTCCCATGTATAATATGCCTTCATCCATAATACGCACACCTAAAATTGTACTGAAAGTGTGGGAAAATGCTTCTACTTATGCATAATACGCACCCCTTATTTGGTAATCAAACCAAATAAATTATACCTCTCCAATTTCATTACGGTCAGAGTTTTCTACTCTTATTTTAAAAAAATGGTTTTAAACATAGAATAATATTATTCTAATTTAGTTTTGTGATAATTCTTATTTTATTTTACATTTGTAAGTATTGTTAGGTACATATGATTGTATTTGACATCCTTATGGGGTCGTAATCGGCGGATGTTAGTGTCAAATTGTCGTATGTTTGTGGTGGGTAGTCATTTCGCAACTGAAATCGACACATGAAACGGCAATTTTTTTAAGACTTTTCTAGCTATACATAATACGCACCTCTAATTTTGCGTATTGTACATGGGGAATTACGGTAATTATTAAATCCATAGGGACACCGAAAACTTTTGACCTTTCGTGTATGTTGTATTTGTTTTTCCAATGAAAGTTTTGGAATTAGACTTATTTGAATTTGAATTTTTTTTCATTTTGCTCAATTTCTCTTAATCGCAGTCTTTGGTTAAAATGTCACCACGTATTACACTAATTGCATTGCATCACCATCGAGATTTTCTTTCTAAATAATGTCTCTTGTGCATAAGGTTCATAATTTTGAATCGGGTCAAATAAATAATGGGTAAATATTAAACGTCTTAATTAATCTTCCAGCTTGAAACAAAATTTCATTCTTATTGGACGAGGGCCCATATATAAGTTATATTTGGCGATCTTTAAAAAAAAACCAACATTATACTATATGTAGCTCTGTCCTCAGGGTATTCAACACTCTATTCAAGTAAATCAATCATAACTTACATTTCATTAGAAGTATATTGTAAGTAATTGGTTATAATTATATATACAGTGATGTTCGATAAAAGTGACTCACCTGATTTCTTTCACTTAAAAATCTTTCGCCTATTGTTTTTGGGGTCAAACTAATTTTTAATCTTACTAATACAAAGGCCCCTTCCCGACCACCTAGTAAAAAAGTTTACTCACCCTAAGGTATTATATTGATAATTATAATTTTGGATATAAATGAGATTTAGGGAAAAACTCTGTGCAAAAAAAAAGTGACTCTCTTATTTCCTGCAACTAGTAATCAATAGAAACATAACCGAACAGCTTTAAATAAAGAATAATAGAGGTATAATTTATTTATAATAGGTAATATAATTCAAAATATTTAATAATCTATGGGTCCTCCTTTATTTTGAATAACCTTTTCAACCCTTTTTGGCATTGACTTCATTAGGTTCTGGCAAATCTCATCTGCAAGCATTGAATTACATTCGGATATGAAATTCACAATCAAATCCTCTTTGTTGCTCAACTGCTTTCTCGAGAGCCTGTACTTTATAATGCTCCATAAGTTTTCTATGGGGTTGAGGTCAGGAGATTGGGGCGGCCATGTCATAACACTCACCTGCTTCTCATCAAAGTATTCTTTCATCAATTTTGATTTGTGACAGGGAGCATTATCCTGTATAAAAATGAGCTTGGTGGGGTCGATTTGCACCCTTTCAGCAGAAGGGAGCAGACAAGACTCTAAAATTCTCTTGTACTGCGCGCTCCTGAGGGTCTTTTCAATAGGTTTTAAGAAACCAGTTCCATGAAAAGAAAAGCATCCCCAGAACATTATACTGAGCGGATGCTTGACAGTACTTACTGCTAAATTCAAAGAGCTTTCAAAGCTCCTTCTTCGGATTTTAGATCGCTTATCCTTTGAATTCAGCTCAACTTTCGTTTCATCGGGGAAGAGAACATTTAGTAAAAAAAATCAGGTGAGTCACTTTTATCGAACAGGACTGTATATATATATATATATATATATATATATATATATATATATATGCAATTGAAGTCAACGGCCAGAGGAGATAGCAAGATTCCTCCTAAGCACATATGAGGCTGGATAAAAAAAATGTTTAAATGTACGTTTCAATTGACCACCCACCGACCCTTTTATAATACCTTTGCTTTTCTTCTTGCCCCCCTTCTTATTCTTCTCCACCTTCCTTCTTCACATTCTCCACCTCCCTTTCTATTACACCGAACGTCGTGCCTTTAGTTTATTTATTTTTTAATATAATAAAACTTTGGGAGGTCAACTGATAAAAATCGCCTGAGGATACCGTAAGGTTGAAACCAAGATAGCGGATTCAACTGATCTCTTGATTTTTTAACTTAAAAGTTCTACATGTAAGTTTTATTTTTATCTTATCTTTTCATACGTGTATTGAGCACTTTTTAATACTACTGTTTCCTGGTCTCATTCAATCCTGACCATTAACCTTTTATTATATATATATATATATATATATGGTCAGGATTGAATGAGACCAGGAAACAGTAGTATTAAAAAGTGTGACACTATGAAAAGATAAGATAAAAATAAAACTTACATGTAGAACTTTTAAGTTAAAAAATCAAGAGATCAGTTGATATATATATATATATATATATATATATATATATATATATATATATATATATATATATATATATATATATATATATAATTTTAAAAACAGTAAAATCGAACTTGCTAACCGAAACGCTCCTCTGTGGCTAAATCGGCAAAGCACGTCAGTCTATATGACGGTTCCGTATAAGATACAGGTTCGATTCCTGTCGGAGGACGCATATTTTCTATGAAAATTTCTCGGACATTCAGAAAATGTCGTTAATACTGTTTATTATGAACAGAGCATTTACTTAAATATTTGTATCTATAAAAAGAACGTATAAACATAAAAAATGTCTTAAAATAATTATCGGACTTTGTCCATTTCAAAATATATATATATATATATATGTATGTGTGTGTGTGTGTGTGTGTGTGTGTGTGTGTGTGTGTGTGTGTGTATAGTACAGGTAATAAATCCGTTCGTACATAATCCAAGTGGATCCTAGTTATATCAAATATCGAAACTGATCCACAAAAAGAGCACAATGAATTTATTAAAAAGTATATAAACCACACTCTACCATAGCCTAGCGAATTAAAGGCAGGTTCGTGAATTTGGGAGCGTGTGTTCAATTCCTGGGCTGGGTACTACAAGTTTAGAATCAGTAGAATTGTAGCGAACAATTAAGTGAACATTACTGTCGGCATCGGGCCGAAAACAATCAACAGGCGCAAATCAACATTAATATAATGTTTACCCTGACACCTGATGAAGACTGGATGGTACAACAGCCGAAACATTTTGATAGTAGCTCGAATGTAAATAAAGCGATCCTTTTGAATGTATTAAGTGAAAATAAAACTCTCCTCATGCCATATAATGACAAAAACAAAACCAGTTGTTTAGACTTTCCAGTACTTCGTTGTTGAATATTTTATTTAAATATTTCGTCTTTATTTTAATATTATAAACGCGATGCCGTTCACAGCAAATATATGATGCAATGATCCCGTATCCAAAAGTGACTTATTCAAAATGAGGTGAAATATTTCCTTGACTATGATAGGAAATCTTTATTTGTTTTCTCATTATACTTTGTTTTTTAATTTTAGTTCTGCTATTCGTGATGATTTCCTCGCTGAGAATTTGCCAGAGAGTGACAGCAAGGAAATTAAATGACTGTAGCTGGCAAGAGGCTATAAAAGTTTTATTGCGTCGATATTCGTCATGACATCTTGGGTGCGGACTGATGAGGGGGACGAAAGGAAACGGAAAGTTTAATCTCGCCACCAATCCTGTACGCGAAACTGTCCCGAAGATGATAAGCATGGGTGAGGGTAGAAAATGGTGACGCTAGAAGAAATAATTATTAAATGATGATGGTTGTAGAATTTATCATCTGAGTAGATAAATAGATGTATATGTATGTATGTATGTATGTATGTATGTATGTATGTATAGATAGATAGATAGATAGATAGATAGATAGATAGATAGATAGATAGATAGATAGATAGATACCACAAGCAAGGCAATAAAGCCACTAAGACACAAGAATTTACCGAGTGTAAAAGAATAGATAGATAGATAGATAGATATGAACGGGCTGATATAGATAAATATATATGAAGAGACTGAGATAGATAGATAGATAGATAGATAGATAGATAGATAGATAGATAGATACCACAAGCAAGGCAATAAAGCCACTAAGACACAAGAATTTACTGAGTGTAAAAGAATATGATAGATAGATATGAACAGACTGAGATAGATATGAACAAACTGAGATAGATAGATAGATAGATAGATATGAACAGTATGAGATAGATAGATAGATAGATAGATAGATAGATAGATATACTAATGTACTATAATAAATAATAATAGATCTGCGATGAGAAGCTTTTATACCGTCTGCAATCGAACTTATGCGCAGTTTATTATCAGAGTATAAAAAATAATCCTTAAAAAACGGTCAACAGTTTAACCGAAAGCGTTCAGAGCCAACAAACTCTATTTAATGATTACATTCCAATCTATAAAATCAATCTATGGCATTAACTAAAAACACAGCCGCAATGTGCTCACCATGTTTCGAAAAATAAAACATTCCTATAACTCTACAGGCACACATTTAAAAAAAATTCATACATTCAGATAAAAATCAACTTCGATAACGGCTAAAAGATTAGCAGAAATCGCTCAGATATGCAGAACATTTGATGAATTGTTTTGTTTGTTTGTTTGTTTGTTTGTTTTGGTTTTATGGCATATCAACATCGATCGGTTATTTAATGCCGACAATTTTTATTGTTGGTAATATTTTTTTTTTAAATCTATTTCTGGTAATATTTTTTCTTCAAAAATTCCATTTCTGATAATAATTTTTCTTTCAAATATGTAATTCTGGTAACATTTTTCTTATTTTCAAAAAATGTATAGCAGGTAATATATATTTTTAGTTTTAGTTTTTCTAAAAATATATCGTTGGTAATCTTTGTTTTTCAAAAGTGCATTGCTGGCAACATTTGGTTTTCAAAAGTGCATTGCTGGCAACATTTGGTTTTCAAAAATGTATTGCTGGCAACATTTGGTTTTCAAAAATGTATTGCTGTCAACATTTGGTTTTCAAAAATGTATTGCTGGCAACATTTGGTTTTCAAAAATGCATTGCTGGAAACATTTGGTTTTCAAAAATGTATTGCTGGCAACATTTGGTTTTCAAAAATGTATTGCTAGCAACATTTGGTTTTCAAAAATGCATTGCTGGCAACATTTGGTTTTCAAAAATGTATTGCTGGCAACATTTGGTTTTCAAAAGTGCATTGCTGGCAACATTTGGTTTTCAAAAATGTATTGCTGGCAACATTTGGTTTTCAAAAATGTATTGCTGGTAACATTTGGTTTTCGAAAATGTATTGCTGGTAACATTTGGTTTTCGAAAATGTATTGCTGGTAACATTTGGTTTTCGAAAATGTATTGCTGGCAACATTTGGTTTTCAAAAGTGCATTCCTGGCAACATTTGGTTTTCAAAAATGTATTGCTGGCAACATTTGGTTTTCAAAAGTGCATTGCTGGCAACATTTGGTTTTCAAAAATGTATTGATGGTAATCATTTTTTACAAAGAATTTCTGGTATTAAAACCTATTTTTACACTTTGACCCCAGTTACAATGCCACTGAATAAGGTTTTGTTAAAAAACGTATTACAGGTAATATTTTTTCTTTTTTTAAACGTATAGCTGGTAATATTATTTTTCCAAAAACGTATAGCTGGTAATATCATTTTTCAAAAGAGCACTGCTGGCAACATTATTATTTCGAAAATGTATAGCCGGCAACGTTATTTTTTCAAAAACGGCCTTTCTGTTGGATGCAGTTTATCGTCATACCCATGGACGTGGATGTAGTTTATCGTCATACCCAGTGAATTATTAAATACTTTATTTCCAGTAAAAGGAAACACTTATACTATTCAGTAAGAAAAATTAAATAAAAATCCTAGTACCTTGTCAGTGGTCTTTATTGAAACTTTTATAATAGAGGGATTGCTGCCCTAATACACTATATATATATATATATATATATATATATATATATGTGTGTGTGTGTGTGTGTGTGTGTGTGTGTGTGTGTGTGTGTGTGTGTGTGTGTGTGTTGTGTATGTGCGTATATACGTATGTGTTTTGGGGCATAGAAATAGTAGGTCCTTGCTAGATTAAATATTCGTTATTTTTTATATGTTTATATTAAATTCGTAACCTGTAGGTGATATTACTTTTGTCAAATTTTCTTGATTATTAAGTTTAGATTATATCGTCTTTTATTGTGCGTAGTGTCACCACAAATGTATAAACCCATTTCCGGTGTCGGTTTTTAAATTAATTTAGATCAGCGATTAAGTAATGAATTATGCATTGGAAAATAATTCATATTTATCTGTATCTCACTTATTTAAACCGTCATTTAACTCCTCTCTTTAAAACTTCTCTCTGCTAAATATTAATCCCCCACCTTCACTTTTAGGCCTTCCTGTTCTTCTCTGTTACCTCCTTCTAGAGCTTTCATGTACCTCTCCCATTCATCCCCCACTCTCATACATACACTCTCGATAAATTTGATTTTTTATTCCCGGAGTTATTTTTTCTGATTTCTTTTTGAATTTGTAGGTCTGATGAATTGAATCGTAATTACGATTCCAATCTAATAAATTATAACCATGGAATATTAGGGTTTAAGCCTTTTTATTATATTCTTACTCTGTCCTGTACATTGAGTTCTACCTGGATTCTATCCTCTTGGATTTATATATATATATATATATATATATATATATATATATATATATATATATATATATATATATATATATATATATATATGTGTGTGTGTGTGTGTGTGTGTGTACACCTTCATGTATGAACGTGTGGATACGTAGGTAGAGATATATATGCAGATGTATTTATGTGTGTGTGTGCGTATTTCGATATATATATATATATATATGTAAACATATAGCGGTATATGGGTGTAGATGTACGCAGGTATGTATAATCAACCGGAGGTACGAAGAGTGAAAATGGAATTTTGTCTACGAGTTTTCATCAGCCTTTATCTTGTCAGCGGGATTTCCCCAAAATTCCTTGTGTTGGTCAAACGGTCTCGTTTGGGATGGGGGCGGGATGAAAACAGGCCGCCCGAGAATCGTTTGGCCAGTCCGATAAATTTATGGGGGCAGAGATTGTTGGTTTATGACTTGACACGGCTAGACAATACATTTCAGAACGCAGCCTCTACTTAGCTTCAGGGAATCCTAAAACCCTTCTAATGTTAGATTATCTAAACTCTCCCTTTATCTCATTAGTGTGTGTACGTATGCGTTGTAGGGGTCTGGATGGGAGCATAAGATTGTATCGCCTAAGGGGTGTGAGTGTCACCAAGAAATGTACACTCTTCCGGTATATATATATATATATATATATATATATATATATATATATATATATATTATTGTCATCCACACACACACACACACACATATATATATATATGTATGTATGTATATGTATGTATGTGAATATATTTATATATGTATATATATATGTGTGTGTGCGCGCGTGTGTGTGTATTAACCACTAATATTATATATATATATATATATATTTGGATCTAAGTCCCAGAAAAAAGACCCCAGTACTTGTTTTGTCGAGCGCTTTTGGTTGTCGTCAACCGCCATTATAGCTGTATGTTTCAGTTTGAAGTAGGTTGTTTATTATTTTATTTTATAGATGATATTTTGGGTATCTTGTCAGTGCTGTTGGGTTATATCATGACCAGTTGGGAGAGGGGTAGTGTTTATTATTTGGAGGATTAGTTATTAAATATGTTAAAGATGTTTCTGCCAGTAGTAAAAGTTATTTTATTTATGTTGGGTTTTTGGTTTTAAATTTTGATGGCCTCAAGAATTTATGATCGTTTTTTGCATTTGTTTTTGTGGAAAATTTTTGTATTGTTAATTTGGATTTTCCTTATTCCTGAGGATTTGAATCTGGTACTATTGGTATAGTGTGTTGTTATAAGGTGCTTCTTATGGTGCTGATGTCATTAAGATGGTATGTAAGCTGACCTGAAACAACTTGTGTTTGCGTATATATATATATATATATATATATATATATATATATATATATGTGTGTGTGTGTGTGTGTGTGTGTGTGTCTGTGTGTGTGTGTAACAAACCAAATTTTGCTAAAATCAACCCAAAGCCTGCCAAATGAACGAAGAAAATAAGGAAAAAAACAAAACCAAAGACCAATAAATTAAAAGCCAAGAGAAAAACCGATAAAAAAAACAACATAAATTGAGAAGACCTACTATTTCCTGTCTGATTCAATCCTGACCATTAAACTTCTATTATATATATATATATATATATATATATATATATATATATGTAATTAAGTAATTCATCGAGTCTGAAACCTCAACAGAATGCTGAAAGCACTGTCACAGAATGCAGAAAGCACTGGACGGCCGTTTCGTCCTATACTTGGGACTCATCAGCAGTGCGCATCCACTACCGAGAAGGTTGTCAAGCGAACACCCTACCAACTGTTCTACGGGCCTCGGTGACGAAGAGGTAGCAAATCAGACTCAATATAGCGTCGCTCACTCACATTATTCCGTGGTGGAACCCAACTGAGATTCTCTGTAACCATAGGAGTGTGTCCCCGGGAGCCACGACTACTATCACCAAGCCGCCCCAACTGGAGCTATTAGAAGCTGGATCAAGCAATGATATATACGTAATAATTAGGAGGATTTGATAAATGTAATTAAGTAATTCATCGAGTCTGAAACCTCAACAGAATGCTGAAAGCACTGTCACAGAATGCAGAAAGCACTGGACGGCCGTTTCAATTCTCACTGTCAGGGTTTCAATTCTCACTGTCAGGGTTTCAATTCTCGGTAGTGGATGCGCACTGCTGATGAGTCCAAAATATAGGACGAAACGGCCGTCCAGTGCTTTCTGCATTCTGTGACAGTGCTTTCAGCATTCTGTTGAGGTTTCAGACTCGATGAATTACTTAATTACATTTATCAAATCCTCCTAATTATTACATATATATATATATATATATATATATATATATATATATATATATATATATATATATATGTATATATAGTACAGGTAATAAATCCGTTCGTATATAATCCAAGTGGATCCTAGATATATTTTTTAGCCATAGAGCCAGTGCTCTATGTCTAAAAGAGTAAGACACACCAAATACGCTTCTCAGTGACACGACGTGGAAAAAGACAAAATTCAGATAGCTACTCGAGTTTCACGCTACCACGATTGTCAGGTGCCCAGAATATTAATAGAACATTACCCATAAAAATGAAGGGTTACTTACGTTTGGCTCTAAACTTTCGTCTACGATCACTGATCAGATTTATACTTGAATCTATAAATGGATGGGTTTTTACATGAGTCTATAAGTAAACATTATGCTTGAGTCTATAGATAAACATTGGTCTGGTTTATCATTGTGTCTCCATGTAAAAATCAACCGGGTTTAAATTTGAGCCTTCAATTAAACATTGCGTGAATTTATACTTGAATCTATAGATAAATATTAGTTGCTTTTAAATTTGTGTCTATAAGTAAACATTGGGTTCATAAATGAGTCTATTGGTAAAATATTAGTTTATACATGAGTATATCCGCTCGGATGAAAATACAGTCGGCGTATTCTAGGCGCCACCATCAGGTTGAGGTTAGCGAGTTGTTGTTGAATAGTGAGTTCGATCCACGCTATATGCTCTACATTCTTGATTTTCTAAACTAAGCTAGGTTTAGTAAATAAATGATACCTTATGAAAGCCTAACACAGTCCAAGTGTTAAGGTTTTGTGTCAGCTGTAAGGACGTGAGACTACATGGAACCGGAAGAAATGCATCTCGTGTTACCAAAAATATGGCATTTATTGACTCTTTTTATGAGAAGCGTTAACAACTTTATAGTGAGGTAGTGAAATTTATTGCAGTTTCCTTGTTTTCGCCACTGATATCGACAACCTGAACTCGTAAAATTATTTTTCCAGCAATACTTTATTTATCGTTTTACAATATACACTGGACTTGCATCTATTTTGCTAAAACGTTTATAGCTGGTGTCATAAGAGGTTAGCTTGCAATCAGTGACATTCAAGTGTAGTAATAGAATAAAACACAAACTCACTTGTTTTTATAGCCTTATACGGTTGTTTTTTAAGCTTTGCTTTATTTGAGAGTAAAATAGAGAATGAAGAACATTTCCTTATTTAAAAATCGTCCGATAACTCTCCCGGACGAAAAATATTTCCTTGTAGTTTTAATCTTTGCTAAATCCACATCAGCATCTGACAAAGTGTACTTGATCACATGTGTTGTTCCCTTAATCACGCCATGTTACCAAATATGGAAAACATGTCTTATGACACACGCCAGCCATAAACCTCGATCAAGCAAAGTTGCTAAATATTCGCCTTTATCTATTTTCATGTCTTATCGTCTTAACACTGGAAAAGGACTAAGAAAAAACATAGGAATGAATATTAATTCTAATTAAGGCGATTAGAAAAAATAATAAACTGTTCCTTTTTTTTCTAACCCAAAAATGGGATAAGTTAAAATTAGAAAATAATGTCGGATTACAGTGGTAAGTCGACATATAACGGCAAGAAGTATGTAGAAAAGGAGAATGGAACAAGAAATGTATAACGTAACAGGTTTATTCATCAACTGACTTACAACAAATAAAATATACAGGAAGTATAAAATTAACCCTTTTTTAGAGAGTTCCTTAGAAAGTGAGATAACTGCTTCCACAGTTTACTCAAAAAAATCAAGTGATAAAAAGATGAATTGTGATCAGTTTAACATCGAACGTCAAGTTTTCAATTTGCATATTCGGCGTCTCTGAATCATATTTCGATGTAACCGGCGTAATGATCCCCACCATTTTTCATTTTAATTATATAAGATTGATTTTATCCAGAAAACTTCTCGGAACGAGTTGCGACTCAGTTTTGTATATTTTTGTCATCCATTAGCCCACTATTATTCTGATACATATATATTTTTATCTGTCTATATTTCTGGGATGAGGTATTGTAACCTATTTACACTATTTATATTATTCGGACTGTCGTCCTCCTCTTTTTTTGTCATATTCACGTTTCGGCCGTTGTACACGCCGATTCTTCTTGGGATTTCGAACCGAACTCTTTATTTCGTCAACTGGGGTAGATTGTTCTAGTTCCACATGCCATGCCTCTTCCGGATATCACAGTTTCAGATCCAGTTATTTCCCTTTAGTAACTCAACACACCAAGTTTTTGTTCACCTCACTGGATTACTTCAACAAACGCTTTTATCCACTGGGCCATGTGTCCTTCTGTAGATCGCTGAATTCATTTGGGGGACTTATAATCTTAATGCCCTAGTAATCGTTTTTTAACGGAGCTCATATTACAATTCGTTATTATTATTGTTTTTCGCTTGCTCTTTCTATTATTGGTTCCCATATTGTATTCATTTCTATGCTTGGCCGGGTTAGGAGATTTTTGTGGCTTAGCATATGTACTGATTACTTAAGTTTTCCTATTGCTGAGGAGTGAAGATCGTTAAAATAATAGCGGTGTCAAGAAAAAACGTCTTTTTGACCTTCGGCACGAAGGTCCAAGTTTGCCAAATGTTACAGGAAAATAAGTTTCTCGAGTTTACTAACTTTCTTGTATTGATAGCGGTTTTCTTCCTAACCTTTTGGTTAAAGTTGTGTGGAGTGTCAAAATCTTGATTATGTCATTATAGTTCTTCGAGTTACATGTGCCAACCATTTTATTTGTTACTGTTACTGAAAGTCTTCGGGTGATGTGGTTTCTTTTATTTGGTACAGATTTCTTTTATTTGGTACAGATTTCGTTTGTGATTCTGTGGCGCCAGTCCACGAGGTTAAAAGAAGGATGGTCTTCGTCAAGGCCCTGAGGCTTTATTCACTCGACGCCATTTTGAACCATTGATTTGAGAAAACGATTGTATACAGTTGAGAGCTTAGATATTTCTGAACGGTTTTATTTTCATGCTTAACATCCAAATGAAAGTTTCAATTTGATGAGTTTTTTTTAAGTATATGACGTGGTCTTAGGTTAATGGAGAGATAGCAAAAAGGCAAAACTTGCTAAGAGACAGAAAAGAGAAGATGTGGAGAGTCATTATCGCTCGTGTTCTGAAGGGACGCGGCATTTAGAAGAAGAATCTCGCCTGTTCACTTGACCATAACCTGATCGAAAAATCGTGGAGCATTCTTAAGAGGAAGGTTTACATTGGCGGACAGCAAGTTTCCAATAAAGATGAAGTCTTAAATTTTATTCTAGAGCAGGCCGACACAAAATATGACCCGTTGGGGCTTCCTGACATGCATGAGTCTATTCAGTGTCAGTTGTCAAAATACTGAATTTACCTTCCTTGAATTTACCTTTTCTATAAATACGTTCATGATAATTGTTCTGATGAACTTTCCTCTGCGGTATTTAGACTTTATAAATTTAAGCACAGTACTAGATTGGTAGCAAACTCTCATAATTTTACAGTTGAAATGGCTAAATGTAACCGTAAATGTTCTATGCTAACAGTATCTTTATCTGTCTATATTTCTGAGATGAGGTATTATGTACACTATTTACATTATTCGGACTATTGTCCTCATCTTTGTCGCCATATTTATTACAACGTTTCGGCCTTTCAGTATCTGTCTATATTTCTGAGATGAGGTATTATGTACACTATTTACATTATTCGGACTATTGTCCTCATCTTTGTCGCCATATTTATTACAACGTTTCGGCCTTTCAGTATCTGTCTATATTTCTGAGATGAGGTATTATGTACACTATTTACATTATTCGGACTATTGTCCTCATCTTTGTCGCCATATTTATCATAACGTTTCGGCCATTCAGTATCTGTCTATATTTCTGAGATGTGGTATTATGTACACTATTTACATTATTCGGACTATTGTCCTCATCTTTGTCGCCATATTTATCATAACGTTTCGGCCTTTCAGTATCTGTCTATATTTCTGAGATGAGGTATTATGTACACTATTTACATTATTCGGACTATTGTCCTCATCTTTGTCGCCATATTTATCATAACGTTTCGGCCTTTCAGTATCTGTCTATATTTCTGAGATGAGGTATTATGTACACTATTTACATTATACGGACGATTGTCCTCATCTTTGTCGCCATATTTATTACAACGTTTCGGCCTTTCAGTATCTGTCTATATTTCTGAGATGAGGTATTATGTACACTATTTACATTATTCGGACTATTGTCCTCATCTTTGTCGCCATATTTATTACAACGTTTCGGCCTTTCAGTATCTGTCTATATTTCTGAGATGAGGTATTATGTACACTATTTACATTATTCGGACTATTGTCCTCATCTTTGCCGCCATATTTATCATAACGTTTCGGCCTTTCAGTATCTGTCTATATTTCTGAGATGAGGTATTATGTACACTATTTACATTATTCGGACTATTGTCCTCATCTTTGTCGCCATATTTATTACAACGTTTCGGCCTTTCAGTATCTGTCTATATTTCTGAGGTGAGGTATTATGTACACTATTTACATTATTCGGACTATTGTCCTCATCTTTGTCGCCATATTTATCATAACGTTTCGGCCTTTCAGTATCTGTCTATATTTCTGAGATGAGGTATTATGTACACTATTTACATTATTCGGACTATTGTCCTCATCTTTGTCGCCATATTTATCATAACGTTTCGGCCTTTCAGTATCTGTCTATATTTCTGAGATGAGGTATTATGTACATTATTTACATTATTCGGACTATTGTCCACATCTTTGTCGCCATATTTATTACAAGGACACATGGCACAGTGGATAAAGACGTTAGTTAGATCCAGTGACAGGACACAAAGAGTGTGAGTTCAATACCCGGATAAGGCAATGGAGAACTTTCAGAGGGAAATTAACAGGATATAACTGATATCCATTAAACGTGGCACGTAGAACTAGAACAGTCTACCTCAGTGAGCGAAAAAAAAGGGTTCAGTTCGACATTCCAACTATCTGAAAAAGGCCGGAGCGTACAACGACCGAAACGTTGTAATAAATATGGCGATAAAGATGAGGACAATAGTCCGAATAATGTAAATAATGTACATAATACCTCATCACAGAAATATAGACAGATACTGAAAGGCCGAAACGTTGTAATAAATATGGCGACAAAGATGAGGACAATAGTCCGAAAAATGTAAATAATGTAACAGTTTCTTCTATCACACTTTTCTTCCGGCTTTTTGCTTCTCAATCTAGTTTAATCTTCAAAAATGTAAATTCACTGTCAATCGTTATCTTCTGTCTTCTTAATTCTTGTTTTTTTTACTGTCCTCTCTCCTTAATAGTAGTTTTTCTCGTATTCTCTAACACTCAGTAACCACTTGCGTCTTTGTGACTTTATTGCCTTGCTTGTGGTGAAATGTTTAAAAACATTCAGAATAAATTCGTCGACTGATCAGTTTTAGGTAAGTATGATTTTATTCACCCAGTATTTCAACGCCTTTGTATCTACTTAAACTTTTAAATCTTTGTGGAAAAAGAAAAAGAAATATTTTTTTCGTCCTCCATTTATCTATCTTTTTCTAATTCACTCATAATAAAATTCCTATTCAGTGTTTTCATCTAGACTGGATTCGAATCAAATTCAGGTTTGTAACTCTGCCGCAATGTAAAGAAACGTTTTTGAAACTTCTGCCTAAGAGATGGGAATCGGTGAGTACACAGAGAGCCAGCTTTTCGCACACCTCCGTTTGAAGAAAGTGCAATTTTATATTTCAGTATTATTTGCTGGGATGGAGGCGGCTCAAGTTTGAAGAAGTAGTCATATTTTTATTTTCCAATTCTTCTCTATTATTGAGTTATAAGAAATATTTTTAAAATGTTGAAATATGTAAAATAAATATTGCATAACCCTGGGTTAAAGCTAAGTATGCGTGTGACAAAGTATCAAAAACTAAATTAGAACTTTCTCAAAAGATATAATAAAAAAAAAGAAACGATAAACGCTAGCATAACCATTGCCCCAAAAAACGATGCACTTTGTGCTTGAGTTCATCTTTACATTTTTCTCTTGCGGCCTGCGATTAATTTTATGGGGCAATATGGTCCTTCCTATTTTTTAAATTGTGCACGCCTGTCCTAGATGTTATACTGTCGGTTTCATTTGAATAAATAAAACAGCTGAGAAGAATCATTAGAAAAACGATTTGTAAAACTAGTCTCAGAAAATAGAACATGCATTTTACAGTAATGTTGTCTTTATAACTTCGTCCATGTTACAACTCTCTTGGGTATGACGATAAACTACATCCAGCAGCAAGGCCTTTGATCAGGAGATTGGAGGTTTAGAGGGGCGTGGAACCATCTCTTAATTGCTGTTATTCCCAGGTTCGCCCTAACCTGGCGGTGCTAGCAAATGTTAGGTTCTAGTCCTGGGTATAACGATAAGCTACATCCGGCAGCAATGCCTTTCATCGGGAGACTGAATGCTTTGAGGAGCGTCGAACCCCTCTTGTTATTGTTCTCAGGTCCGCCCTGACCCGGGGTTTTTATAGTAAAATTACTAGTAAGACATTTTCTATAAAACAATACCTACTGATAGTAAAATGACCTGCAATCCATTTTATTTGAAGTTGAAGGTATACAGATGCGTTCGATAGATTTAGATTTCGGCATTAAATAACCCATAGAGGTGTTGATATGCCGCTAAACAAAATCAACCAAATCCACGTAACAATGACACTGAGTTCTAATTTTTCATTCAAAACCTTTCTAAACTGTGATTACGTTCTCTAATTATCCTATTTTAATTCTTCTTGTTCCTTAGTCAGTCTGTATGTTATGTTTCATTGCGAAAGAATAGATACACCAAGACGCCGTTTGGTCTTGGGTGAAGAAAGAAAGAAAGAAAGAAAGAAAGAAAGAAAGAAAGAAAGAAAGAAAGAAAGAAAGAATATTCATGTTTTTAACATCTGCTTCAGTGAAAAGGAAAATCTCGTCAATTTTGAATTTTTTCATTTGTACCCTCTTAATAACCTGCATTCATACTTATGATTCTTATTGTAATATTTTGTTAAAGTTGTTACGCTCAAATATTTAACGATGCAGTAGAAGAATTTCCATAGCTATTCTATAGCCGTGGAACTCACAAAGAGATTATTTAATCATTAACTGAAGAATTATGATTCGTCAGAAAATTAGAATAAGAAAAACGTTCACGTTTTCACCAGTAATTCTAATAATTTAAATGACAATAAAACATTTTCTGAAGTTTCCGTATCCAATTTAAAATTTGTGAAACTCGGAGAATCTAGTAAATTCATAAAACTGTTACTACAACGTCAAAGTGATGTGTAAACTATTACAATTTCTACATGTTATAGAAACTGTGGCAGTCGATTGAATCACAAGAATAGCGAAAAATGTCCCCCAGAATATAAGCAAAGTATTAAGACAGGAAAATTTTAGAAACAAAGAAAAGAGTGCTTAACTGCCATGTAATATTTAATCTCCTATGTGGCAGTGAATGCTGGACAATCACTTCACAGATGAAGAAGAAACTTGAAACAACACAGATGGTATTCTGCCAAATATCGAGGAATCCATGGACAGAACCTGTGAGCAAATGAGTAAGTTTTAAGTAGAATAGAAAATATAAGGAAATATATATTTACAATCAGAACTAGACAGCTGGAATTTTTGAGACACATAATGAGAAAAGAGGGCTTGGAGAATTTAACGCTCAGGGCGTACCATAGAATCAGAAGGAAAACGCGAGTAATCTACTTAACGAGTTTATGTGAAAAGCTGGAAGGATAGGGACAAGGGTTTATAGTTAAAGCAACTAAAAATAGAAACTATTTACATCGTCGGAATGTTGTCCTCACCTTTATTGTCATATTCACGACGTTACAGCCATTGTACGCTCCGGCCTTCTTCAGCCAAAACCGTCGTGAATGTGACAACAAAGATGAGGATAACAAACCTGAAAAATGTAAATAGTGTAAATAGTTACAATACCTCATCTCAGAAATACAGACAAATGTTAAAAATAGGAAGTTGTAGAGAGACATGATCGGCGAATTCCGGAAAGAGATTGGCATATAACATGAAACTCAGCGCATATTATTTTGAGATGATCTCTTTATTGTGACTGCAATAAACTGTTGCGAACTATTTGGTATTAACCTTTTCATTGCTATTTATAATTTCTGACTCTCAGAGATAAAGAAAAACAGATTTGTAAAACTAATTTCAAATGACATTACAACTACAAGAAATTACAGGAAGAATTTGTCTTACGTCAGAACCGATTTACGAAGAATTATTCAGAACTGAACCTCGTCGTGACTCGGGGACTATCTGTATTAAGCAAATTTCTTCTATGAATATGTAGTTTAAAAGAAATTGCCTAAATTCCCTACGTGTATAAAAAGGAGACATTTTAACAGAATATATTATACATCCGCCGAGTCTTTTAACAAGTACACATGAATGGAAACGCAAACACACTGCAAATGCGAACAAAACCTCTTAAGCGAATTGGGATCGGAAAGAGACGTCGAACTACAGGGCTATACATGGTTCGAGAGAACAACAAATGAATTAGACAGGGTTTAAAACGTTTTGATCAAATGTTAGTGGGATTGAAAAAAGGCTGGAACACGGGATTTATTGCTTAGAAACCTTGACATATTTACGGAGGGTATTAGAATAATTAAGAACGTATACTGGCAGCAAGCCACCTGCATACGGATAGAAAATGAGTTATTTTTCGTTTTGTTTTTAATCAAGTTCACCCCAAGCCAGGCAATAAAGACACAAGGGGTTACTTGGTGTGGGAGAGTTAGAAACAGGAACATTGCTAAGGAGCCAAAACAGAGGCAGAGTAATCAAGAGGACAGTAGATAGTGATTCACATTGTATTTAAATTTTTTCAGATTAAAGTTGGTGGGAAAGCATGGAGTTGGAAGGGAGTTCCACAAGAGAGAAGTGTAAGAAAAGTAACTGTTAGTATAAAATAGATGAATGGTATCAGGAAGATACAGTTGAAATTTATAGATCTCATAAGGAGGAAAGAGGGCTCGAAAAATCTGATACTCACAGGGCCGATTGAAGGCTAGAAGCTCTGTGGAAAACAACTGATAACATGTTTAGTGAGCTTGAGTAAATGGATGGCGGAAGAAGATTTCGGAGAAATAGCAGAAAGGCAAAATTTATTAAGAACTAAAAAAGACAAGAAATTGTGGAGAGCCATGATCGCCTAGATCCTGAGGGGAGACGGTTCATAAAGAAGAAGACAGTAGAATTGAGTGACAGAAATAAACAAATAGAGAATGTGAATAAAAGATCAGAGGACAAGATTTGTACAGGGTGACCCAAAAATACGGGAATTTTTGAAGTGCGTATTGCCAGATATGAGCAAGTGGCAATACTGCGAGACAGTAACCTTGAGCAAGTAAACATTTCGCCATTTCAGTAACGAAAATGAAATTCACAGTATCCCAGCAGAGATGTTGCAGCAGTCAATGAGGAATCTCAACAGCAGATTTCAAGAATGCATTCGTACAGGAGGACGCCATCTACAGGACGTAATTTTTTAAAAATGAAAATTCCGTCATTGTTTCTTAAATGGCATGTTTTAAGGTTTCAATTACTATGAATTAAATATTTTTCTTCCATCACTCTTGGTTTTATTGGATTGTTAAAAAGTTCCCGTTTTTTTGGGTCACCCTGTATTTGTGGAAAATTGATTGATAGAAATACAAATAAGTGAAGGAAATAAAACATTTTCAGCAAATGTTATATTATATTTTTTTAAATGTAGCCCATTGAAGTTCGAACTTACTGATACTGCTACCCATTTTTAGATTTCGTTATTTTCTTTTTCTTTCAGTGAAATTTTTCTTTTTAAACTTTAAAAAAAAAACTTGCATTTTTTTTCCTTTTCTTGCTGTGGTCTTTCGTTAGTGTTATCATGAACGCCATCTGTGCTTAAAAAAAGATCCAGCGCTCTGTCGCCAAACGAAACGATTACGACCGATCATTTCAGCAGGGCGTAAAATCGTGGCAGCATTAACTGCAGCTTAGGAAGATTTAGCGATAATCCGACTTATTGCTACCCCAAACGTGAGACTGTTAAACTTTACAGATTCTGGACGTCACCTGAAGCGACCACATGCTGAATTTGGTGAAATGTTGTTTTTTTTCTTTTCGTTTTTTTTTTCCTTTCTTTCTATTTTGTTCAGTTGGCGATAAAATCTTTCTCGCTAAAGACACTTCCAACGAAGCGTTTTTTGTTGTTTTTTTTTCATATTTTATTTCGATCCTTTCTTGGTTTGTTGACTCATTCGTTTCGTATTTATTCCTATCTTGTTATATTAGTCTTCTCTACTGTTATTTATTTCATATATTCTCTTTCTTCTTTCTTTATTGTCCCCCCTCTCTCTCTCTCTCCTTTTCTCTTTCCTCGCTTTCAATCTTCAACTTTGTTTATTTTTTCATTCCTTTTTCTATATTTCTTTCATTCTTCTATCTTCACCTATATAAAGTTGTCGCCTCTGTCTGTCTGTTTGTTATCGAACTCCTCCTAGGGTTTTGGAGATCGACCCTCGTAACGATATATATTCTGAAACTACGTTAGCCAGGGTACTTGGATTAGTATATTTTATTTTGATCAAAGTAGGTCCCCGTGGGCACACTCCAAACACCACTGATTTTTTTCCCTTTGATATAAATTAAATTTAAATTTGAACAAGGCAATGAATCAAATGGTACATTATTTGGACTATTGTCCTCATCTTTGTCGCCATATTTATTACAACGTTTCGGCCGTTGTACGCTCCGGCCTTCTTCAGGTGGTTGGAATGTCGAACTGAACCCTTTATTTCGCTCACTGGGGTAGACTGTTCTAGTTCTACGTGCCATGTTTAAATATGGCAACAAAGATGAGGACAATAGTCCGAATAATGTAAATAATGTACATAATACCTCATCTCAGAAATATAGACAGAATCAAATGGTACTTGAATAAGAATATTTCATTTTGATCAAAGTGGGTCCCCGGTAGGCACTCCCAATACACAAACTGAATTTTTTTTTCTCTTTGATTTAATTTCAATTTCAATAAGGGAATGACTCCTACCAAAATATAGAAGGAGAAAGCCAGCATATGGAGGTCACATTGACAAGATAAATTGAGACAATATGAAAGTCAAGTGGAGCAAGAAATCGTCAATCAGTGGGTAGTACCTTACAATACATATTTGTTGTGACAATTCAACTGTCATATAAATGTTGAAATCTGCTTATCAATTCATTCACTCGAGAATTGCATTAAATTTAAATTTGAACAAGGAAATGACACATATGCAAAATAAAGAAGGAGAAAGCCAGAAGATGGAGGTCACATCGGCAAGAGTAATATTGAAATGCATCATTTTCTCCACAAATTATAGCAATGATTTAAAATCAATCATCATTTTTCTTACAAAAAATGTGTGACACGCAGCAAGGCGCGGGTAATTCGACTAGTGTTTTTATAATTTCTTCTTTCCTTTCCACTTTTATCCTTTCTTCACACTTTCTCCCCCACTTTCTTTCTTTTTCTCCTTCCCACTTTATCATAGTTCAATATTAATATTAATTAATAAGAGTAGATAAGTTCGCATATCGTCCGCGTCACATTCCTTCTCCGGTTTTTGAACAGGAGTAGAGGTTTATCCCTTGTTTCTTGTTTAGGATTGGATTTCCGGATCCTTCTCTTTTCCTCCTTTCACTCCCAGCAGTCCCTTGCATCTTAGTGGCATCATTGCCTTGTTCGGTGTGAATTAATTTATTTTTTAATTAGCATAATACTAGTCAAACATAAATGGATATTATAAGTATGGCAGTTGTAGATCAGTGAACCCTTTTACTTTAAACAATATATATATATATATATATATATATATGCGTGTGTGTGACACGCAGCAAGGCGTGTGTGTGTGTGTGTGTGTGTGGTACACACATAAGAATATTCGGAATTTTTTACACGTATCAATAATTTTTCGGCGTCATAAAAAAAGGCAATCGGCGAAAAGTCATAAAAAATTCCCAAATATATATATATATATATATATATATTTACCCGTTGGTTGGAGTCTCATTCCCTTATATATATATATATATATATATATATATATATATATATATATATATATATATATATATATATATATATATATATATATTACATATCTATAAGTCGACGTCCATGCTTAGAATATTGCTGCCACATATGGTCCGGTGCCCTTGCTATTTACCTTGAGCTCCTTGATAAAATCCCAAAAAGAATCAGCAATATTATTGGTCCTGACCTGGCGGCTCGGCTTCAGTGACTTTCCCACCGTCGTAATCTTGTCTCTCTGTGTCTTTTCTATAAATACGTTCATGGCAATTGTTTGGATGATCTCTCGCTATGATACCTATGGAATTTAAGCGCAGCACTAGACTGGCGTCGAGATCTCATCAGTTTACAGTTGAGATGGCTAGACAGAGCCATAAGTTCTATTCAAACACTTGCTATCTACTGTCCACCTGATTACTCTTTCTCTTCTGGATCATTATTAATATTTATATTCCTAATTCCTCCACACCTAGTAACCCCTTGTTTCTTAATGACTTTACTGCCTTGCATGGAGTGATACAGATGAATAGGTATATATATATATATATATATATATATATATATATATATATATATATATATATGTTCCCTCACCGATAGCACAACTCGGAGTTTCATGCGCAACGCAATCTTCAGTAGCTGAATACAGACTGATCGTTATGTAATTTAAATTTTAATAAAAATATCTGGTTATCTCAATGTTGGTGCAGTTATATATTATATTGGGATTAGAGTTTTTTTTAATTTTAAATAATATATTTGGCATTTAAAATAAATGAGAATTTATAATTATGTAATATATATATATATATATACAGGGTGTCCATAAAGTTCGTGTGCGCTTTAAAAAATTTGAAACTTTGTAAAATGGATTAGAAAGAAGTAAATTTATATTTTTTAAGGTTTTATTGAAATTTTAAGTTTCCACATGTCCTCCATCATTAGCAATACAAAGGGTAATACGATTTTGAAATTCACGGAAAACACTACTGATTTAGAGTAATACCTGAAATCACATTAGTTATTTTAGCTATACTATAAAAATTGGTACATTAAACTTTATAACATTTTTGACAGATTATTTCTATCGCAAATACAAATAAAGTTATAATTTTTTTTAAAGTAGAAACGAACTTTATGGACACCCTGTATATATATATATATATATATATATATATATATATATATATATATATGTATATATATATGTGTGTGTGTGTGTGTGTGTGTGTGTGTGTGTGTGTGTGTGAAAAATTATTATTTTAGACTTGTTTATTTTTACCTTTGTTTTCTTTTTCAAAATTTACTTAATAGTTGCTTAGTTTGAAAGCTTTTATATATTTCATTTTATTATCAAATATTGCCTTATTGCTGTAGTTGGTAGATAATCAAACTTGGACTGATTTATGTAAATTATTTCGAATTCTATGATGGTGGTTTGGTTCTTTACAGACATACCTATGATTATATAGCTCTTTGGTATACGTTTTTAATAACCATTATTCAAGTCTACGGTTCCATCGAGAAAGTTGATCACTTTAGTATTGGTGATAGTGGTAATATTTAATTCGTTATCTTTGAAAAATTTTGCCAGTTCGTGTTCTATATATATATATATATATATATATATATATAGTTGGACTGATGTGAGTTTGTGACCCTGGGTTTCACGCTCTTTGCGATCTTCAGAGAGTTTATCTGACAGTCGCAAATAGCGTGAATCCCAGGGTCACAAACTAACATCAATCCAACTAAATATGTTAGCTCTATTACTGAAATTGAGAGCTTTCCCATATATACCGCGCGTATATAATCTATAAGTAATATATATTTAATTTGCATATATATATACATATATATATATATATATATATATATATATATATATATATATATATATATATACCTACACAGTTTACACACACACACACACACACACACACACACACATATATATATATATATATATATGTATATTTATTAATATACAATTAATAGCTCTGTCGTATTACATTGATCATTGTTTTATTAAAATCAACACTATAAATGCGACATATATATATATATATATATATATATATATATATATATATATATATATATATATATATATACATGTATATGTACCAAAACACCCAAACTTAAAAAGGATTTATTTCCACTTTTTTATAGTTCTGACACATTTGACTTTAAAGTTTGGCTACACCATATCTTTTTTATTAATTGTCAGAAATATTATATATTATTTTCTGGGGATTAATTGAAGTAAAAATCTTAAGTGTCATATAGGGCGTTGCTGAGAGAATTTGTCATGACCATAATTTTTTAAAAATCAAGAAAATTGAAGATAGAACTTTTTTAATTTCATATATATATATATATATATATATATATATATATATATATATATATATATATGGGGAAATTATATGACAAAGTGGAATAGTTTACTTGTAACAAGTTTCGTAGTTCAGGCCTTCATCGGACATAATCTGTTATGTTGATAGGAGTACACATGCGCACAGCAGAGGGGTGCTGGGAATTTTAGATTTATTTTTTATCAGCCGAATTCATTTTTTTTCTTTTCATCACTTTTGTAAGTATGTTTTCCTCACTGTGAGATTAGAAGATTTGACATTAATAGTGAAATGTTGTATGAGTCAGGGCGCAAATTTACTGTAGATGACCTTGCGATTACGGCACTCTCTATATATTTATATTCTAGTGGATTATTTTCTCTTTTAATCAGAGTAGCATTTTTTATGTCAAAATTGTGGTCAGTCTCCTTACGGTGGACAACTAACGTATTTGACGTATCATTTTATAAAATGTCCCTTTTGTGTTCATTTATTTCATTTAGATTCCTTGAGGTTTCTCCGATGTAATTTTTGTGACAAATATTACAGGCGAGGGAGTAAAATCCTTCAGATTTTAGCTTATTGTTTTGCTTAGTACTGACCAAGTCTTTTATTGTTTTAGATATAGTAGTAACGACTTTTATGTTGAGTTTAGATAAATTCTTTTCGATTGTAGATGTCATCGAATTAGTAGATAATATTAGATAATATTTTTTTGATTCATTGGGTTTTTCAGGAGCGGCCGTTTGTTTTCGTTTTGGAATATTTTGTGATCCTTTTGTTTCGCATTGAATATAAAATAATTAGGGTACTGGATACGTTTGAAAATGTTTTCAATGTATTTCTCTTCTTCGTGTAAATACTCCGGGCTGCATATTCTTAGTGCTCTTAGGTAGAATCCGATGATTATGCCGGATTTTATTTTGTTGTTATGATGAGATTAGAAATTTATAGAAATTTATTAGTTCGTTTTTTGTTGGTTGATTTCCGGTGGACACCGAGTTTGAAACTGTTGTTCACGCGGAGTAGCTTGATACCTAGGAAGTGTAAGCAATTGTGTTCTTCCATTTCGTATGTAAATTCCATTGTGTGTTCGACTTTGTTCAGTTGGTCAGGTAAATCAGTATTACGAGGATATATAAGTAGAACATCATCAATATAACGGAAGTTTGTTGATTGTTTGTGTGAAATAATAAGAAGATACACGCCATCATTCCACTGAGAGGTGATCCCATTGGTAATCCAAAATTTAGTTTTTAACAGTCACTATTAAATAGTATTGATTGGTGATGAGCGGCAGATTTTTATTATTTTAGCTGTTGGTAGAGAGAGCTTTATCTTTGATTGTGTTAGATGCTTTTTTTAAGAGGTTTAGGCACTTTTCAACTGGGACGTTAATGTATATCTAGACTGGACATGCGTTTGTCAGGTCGGTCATGTTCATTTCCCTTAGTTTTTCAACTAGGCTGCCCGAATTCATTATAAGATGAACTGATTGTTCCAAGGAGAGGGGTTAGACTTTTTGTCATTGCTTTCACTAGTGAATGGGGGGGCGCTGTCTATTCCTGAGATAACGGGGCGCATTAGGATGCCAATTTAGTGGGGTTTAGGGAGACCGTAAAGTGTGGGTGTTCTGGAGTGATATCTTATGAGTCTATACAATGATTTGTTTCATTTTTAATTACCGTATTTGACAGCATATAAGACGCACGGGTGTATGAGACGTACCCCAATTTCAGCAGGGCAAATCAAGAAAAAATTAGTAATTAATAAAATTATTAGTAA
This sequence comes from Acanthosepion esculentum, assembly GCA_964036315.1. NCBI lineage: Eukaryota > Metazoa > Mollusca > Cephalopoda > Sepiida > Sepiidae > Acanthosepion > Acanthosepion esculentum. The sequence continues at coordinate 7,418,809 of OZ038482.1, forward strand.
GTGGTACAGCCTAGGAGGCTATATTTATGAGGTACTGGTTAAACAAGACATGATAACAATTAAATGAAAAATAATAGGAAAAAAGCACATGAGTCTAAAAAGTTTATTATATCCAAAGGTAAGAAAACCAAATAAAAATCAAGCAATTATTACAACTGAGCAAAAAAGTACAGTTATCATTAAAATTCAGTCAAAATCTTCCTTTATATGATCTGTACAACTTGCGTCTTGTAAAAGTCTTAGTGGAATAATTAGGATATAAAAATTCTGATTGTATTTATACCAATGCAACCGGAAGTTATTGCAAGAAAAATATTAATAAAACAAATATATTTTACAAATAAATAATTTGAATTTATTGCATATAATTTTAGTGAAACAAAGTACTAATATTAAACGTGATGCAATTAATATAAGGAATATTATCAACGATAACACTTTTAATCCGCATAATAGCCTTTTAAATAATGACAATAGGTATATGAAAGTTACTCTAAAGTCTAAGCTAATAGGAGTTGTTAGACAGCTAATTTCGGACGACTATCACGAATTTTAAACGAACATATGGCATATAAGACCCAGGGCAATTTTAAAAGATATTTTTAGTGAAAAAAAAAGTGGACCTTATATGCCATTAAATACGGTAGTTTCCAGATTTCCATGTTAAATTTTTGTGTTTCGGTATTTATTTGTTGTTTGCATATATTTTCGTATGTGCCGGTATCGTTGAGTAGGGAGTTAATTTTATTCTATGTATGTATTTATGCTAATGATCACAACCCCCCTCTCCCTTGTCAGAGGGAGTGATGTGGATTTCCTTATTTTTTGCTGGGTTTTTAGTGCATTCAAGTACATATATATCCCTTGTTGGTTTCAATAGTAGCAGTGATTATGCCTTGAATTAAACCTTTGGCAAATTCCGACCGTTTTTCGAATGTTTTTTTTTTACTATAATATCTTCTATTTCTCCTTTGCAGATTCTGGTGGCAAATTTTAAACCTAAGCTGAGGGCTTCTTGTTATGTATTAGAAATATCTGATAGATTTTATATTAGATTAGGCTTTCCAACATATTTCCACTTGCTTTTGTTACATAGATCGTTGAGATTTTGTCTCAGTTTGTTGTTTTGATTGTCACTCATTTGTTTGATAGTTTGGTATACTTGAGACATTTCAGGCTTTGTTACTACGTACTTTTTGTGGAGTTGCATTCCAGCAGTTCTGGCTTTTTTAGTGGTGAGTTTTTCCAACACTTCTAGTTCTTCAGCTGATGCTTTTAGGAAATCGCATGTGTAGTTGGAAAAATGAAGTATTTTGTGTGTGGAAAAATACTTAGAACATCACATCGCATAAAATATGAGATAAAAGGAAATCGATGAGGACATGTTACAGACACTTACTGGGGACTCCCCTCCCTATGTAACTGTGAAGAAATGGGCTGAGGAATTCAAGTGGGGCAGGGGCAGCGCAGAAGATGACCCTCTGCCAGGTCGCCCACAAACCTCAACTACTGATGAACAAGTTGACGTCAGTGATGGTTTTGAATGACAGACGTCTTATTGTCCAACAGATACCTAAGACCATAGTCATTAGTTTTGATTCGCTCCATACTGTCTTAACTGAGATCTTAGGGATGAGCAAGCTGTCTGCAAGATGGGTGCCAAGAATGCTGACACCAGAGCAGAAGCTGAAAAGGGTTGACATTTCCAGGACACTTCTGACTCACGTCCAGGCTGACCCTGAGAATTTCTACCGCAGATTAGTAACTGTTGAAACTTGACTAATGCATGGAATAATAATGCAACACAAAATGTACTTAGAACAAAATGTATTGAAACAAGAAAGTGTACACAATATTTACATATAGTCTTTTGTATATTCCTGGGAAGACCGTTCCTGGAGAATGTGTTGACTAAGTCGCAGTCGGGCAGAGTCTCTAGTTGAATCTCTTGATTCGCCTCTCCTGTCTTCCCGGTACCAACCATATTTATATAGTCGGTACTCCACTATGCAAATTAGGTGTATCCTACCACAACAGTAACTCAAACCTGGGTTCACCACTTCGAATCTGAATCAATAATTCAAAGCAAACAGCAGAAATACCCTGGTTCTCCACCCGAGAAGAAGTTCAAGCAGGCAGAGTCTGTTGGCAAGGTGATGGCTTCAGTTTTTTGATATTCTGAAGGCGTTATTATAGGAAAAGGGAAAACTATTAATGGACAGTGCTATTCATAATAATTAAGACGAATGAAGGAAGCAATCAAGTCGAAACGTAGAGAGAAGCTGAGAGGAAGTGTGCACTTGCTCCACGATAACTCGCCCGTTCACATTACGCAGGTTGCAGTAACTGAAGCAGCCAACCGTGGCTTTGAAGTGCTACCCCATCCCCTTTACTCACCAGACTTAGCGCCACCTGACTTCTTCCTGTTTCCTAAACTTAATCCCACCCAAGTGCTCGCCATTTGGGAAACAATGATCTGATCATATGTGCTGTGGAAGAGTTTCTGGGGGATCAGGATGCCACCTTCTTCCATGATGGGATTTCAATGCTTAAGCATCTTTGGACAAATTGCATTGATGTCAAGGGGTGGCTATATTGAAAAATAGCGAAACACTCTCTTAATTCTCCAAATCCTTCTTGGTGGGGCTTAGAACTTTTTGAACGATCCTCGTATATACTCATGTATGCATCAATAGACACATTCAGCCTACACTCTCTCTCTGTCTCTGTCACTGTCTGTCTGTTTGCTGCCTCTCTCTCACTCTTTTTCTATCTCTTTCTCACTCTCTCTTTCTCTCTCTCTCTCTTTCACTCACTCTCTTTCTCTCTCTCCTTCTCTCTCTAATTTTCTTTCTTTCACTCTCTCTCTTTCTCTCTCACTCTTTCTCACGCTCTCTTTCTCTCTCTCTCTCTCTCTTTCACTCTCTCTCTTTTACTCACTCTCTTTCTCTCTCTCCTTCTCTCTTTATTTCTCTTTCTTTCACTCTCTTTTTCTCTCTCACTCTTTCTCACTCTCTCTTTCTCTGTCTCTTTCACTCTCTCTCTTTCACTCACTCTCTTTCTCTCTCTCCTTCTCTCTCTATTTCTTTTTCTTTCACGCTCTCTTTCTCTCTCACCCTTTCTCACTCTCTCTTTCACTCACTCTCTTTCTCTCTCTCCTTCTCTCTCTATTTCTCTTTCTTTCACTCTCTCTTTCACTCTCTTTCTTTCATTCTCTCTCTCTTTCACTCACTCTCTTTCTCTCTCACTCTTTCTATTTCTTTCACTCTCCCTTTCTATCTCACTTTTTTCTCTCTCTCTTTCACTCTTTCTCTCTCTCTCTCTCTTTCATGTCTCTCACCTGTGTGTGTGTATGTGTGTGTGTGTGTGTGTGTGTGTGTGTAAGGAGTGCTGAAATGTTTTCAGTAAGACCCATTTCCAAAATCAACCCAAATCACCAAAGACCAACATTGGACATTTGATCAGATTTTAGGTCGTGAATCAGGCCGAGAATTTTTCTGCACCTCCTACTCATATGGTATGCAACATATATCAATTCGTTATTTTCTGGCGATGTGTGTGTTTTCCTAGTTGTAAGCTTGTGCAAGCCGTTACACATTAATATCTCATATGAACATGCCCTTTTCATAGATCAATATCCACTTATGGCCCTCACACCAGCGCAAGCGTACATTATTTCTCTAACAAAGAAACAATAATGTCAATGTTTCCCACATTTCCTAATCAGAATTTTACCTGCAACAAATGATTTCTCCATTATTTCCTATTTATTTTGGCATCAGTGAATGAATAGCTGATGTTAATTTATTTTCCAATTCCATTTGAATTACGTCTACAATAAGCAGTTCTAATGACGGACGATTGGCTTCTTTTGTGGATTTCCCCAGCATAGAACAGTTATCCATTAATCAAACTTCCTTGCTCTAATAAGCAGTTTCTCTGGAAATGATTGCTTCAAAATTGCTGCTGCAAGCCATTAGCTATTCCCACGAACGGCTTCTCTGGGTAATTGGCAAGGTTTCGACAAATGATAAAATTTTGATTTTATAGAACAAGATGAATCTTCTTTTTTTAAGTTACGCATAAAATAATATATTAAAAGCGAAGGAATAGTTTTTTGCATTTAGTAAAATATAGGATATTTAGTAAAATATAAGAAACACAAATATACATATAAACATACACACACACATTTGTATATATATATATATATATATATATATATATATATATATATATATATATATATATATATATATATATATACATACATATATATATATACACACATTTATATTTATATATTTATATACATATATATATATGTATATATATATACATAAAGAAGAGTTGCTTAAAATTTATATATATATATATATATATATATATATATATATATATATATATATATATATATATATATATATATATATATATACAGGGGTTGGACAAAATAATTGGAACAGGTGCAAATTCCACTCCTATATTTCAAAGACCTATCATATTAAGAACTTTAACTAAAACTTCGTAATTGCAGGTTATATCTGTTGTAAATACGTTTATTTATCTAATTTACTGTCTTTGTCTTATTTATTTTTAGAATTTAGTAAAAGTTTAAGCTAAATGCATGACTTCTCTGAGTTCTAAAATAGGTAAATTGTTGGAACTCACGTGGCAGGAGCCTCGATCACTAAGGTTGCTGAACTGTTGGGTTTTTCAAGAGCTACCATATCAAGAATTATGACGCAATTCGAGAAACAAGGCAAAACCTCTAGCAACCGTAGCAATTCGGGCCGGACTTGCAAACTTACTGACAGGAACCGACGTGCATTGAAACGCAATGTGGCAAAAATCATCGGACTACTGTGGCCAAAGTGATTACTGAGTTGAATAATGATCTGAATAGTCCAGTTTTTACTAAAACTGTGCGTCGGGAGCTCCATAAGGCTGCATATCATGGAACATATGCCGTAAGGAAACCTCTTCTCTCCACTCGCAACATTCAGAAGAGGTTGAATTGGTGCAGAGATCACAATGCCTGGTCTGCAGACCAATGGAAGCAAGTCATATTCTCAGACGAGTCCAGTTTTTCTCTTTTTCCAACTTGAGGGCGAGTTTATGTGTGGCGGCAGCCCAAAGAAGCATACAACGATGACTGTCTTCTTCCAACAGTGAAGTATGGTGGTGGATCAATGATAGTTTGGGCCGTTATATGATGGAAATGTCTCGGTCCAATAGTTGCACTGCGTGGTAGAATCAACAGCAAAGATTACCTGAACTTTTTGGGAGATCATGTTCATCCAATGGCCCAGACTTTATTCCCTGATGGTGACTGCATCTTCCAAGACGATAATGCTCCAATACATACCGCTCGAGTGGTTACGATTTGGTATGAAGAGCATGAATGTGAGCTAGCAGACATAGAGTGGCCTCCCCAATCTCCAGAAATCAATATTATTGAACATTTGTGGTGCATTTTGGAGCGACAGGTTAGGAGCCGCTATCCTCCACCGTCGTGTCTTAAAGAGCTGGAGCAGGTGTTAATGAAAGAATGGCTGAAAATTCCTCTGGATGCAGTCAGGAAGCTGTATGATTCCATTCCTAGACGTATTAAAGCTGTATGTGAGGCTAAAGGAGGACCAACTTCATATTAAATAAATTTTCTTTGAATACCATTTTTTCAATTATTTCGTCCAACCCTGTATATATATATATATATATATATATATATATATGTGTGTATGTGTGTGTGTGTGTGTGTGTGTGTGTGTGTGTGTGTGTGTGTGTTTCTATCTAATTAAACAGAATGAATTACATTTACCTGCCTGAATATTCGAGAAATGTAGAAAGTATGCCTTCTGACAGGAATCGAACGTATATTGCTACACGGAAATTGTATAACACGACAGATCAAATGACGGTTTCCGTATCGGAATACAGGTCCGATTCCTGTCGGAGAACGCTGACTTTCTACGAAATTTCTAGAAAATTCAGGCAGGTAAATGTAATTCATATTGTTTAATTAAAAACGGAGCATTTACTTTGAGAAATTGTACCTATAAAAATGACGTATAGACGGAAAATATATTAAATAATTGTCGGAGTTATATATCCTGTGTATTTAGGCAGCAAATGTTCATAAAGAAAGAACAAGAAATAAGGTCCAAGCAGCTTTTGAATGATGATAACTGGAAAACGTCGAAACTTGAACCGTATTTCGTGTCTGCTGTTTTGTTGCTTCTAATATATATATATATATATATATATATATATATATATATATATATATATATATATATATATTGAATTCAATTATGTACAGTAATTGTGTAGCCGGGCGAAGATTACCCAGTCTTAATGAGCATTCGATAGTCTAGTGACTTTATCGATTTCACATATTCTGTTGTTACCCGTGCATGAATATAACTTTTATAATGTGTTCGTACTTGTCGACGTTTAATAAAATATAGAAAGTTTACTTACATCCATCCATCCATATATATAGATATAGATATAGATATATACATACATACATACACATATATATATGTGTGTGTGTGTGTGTGTGCGTGTGTGTGTGTGTTTAGGCAGTAATTCTTCTTTCTTGCACATTTCATTGAATACAACTGACAAGGTCCTTTACTTTACTTTTTATACAATTTCTCATATGATCTATTTTTTTCCTTTTCATATGATAAGTTATAAAAAACTGTCCAATTGTTCTTTTTATCCGCGCGCTTTCGGCTATACATTTAGCCATTTTCAAGGTTTAAATATATTAACTGTTAACAAGGAAAAAGTTATTAGATCACATGAGAAATATATCTCGCTCTCTTTCTTTCTCTCTATTTATATCACTTTTCCTACAAAAATATATAAATATATTGTTTAAAATGTTATTTATTTATATATATATATATATATATATATATATATATATATATATATATATATATATATATATATATATATATATATATGTAACGTAAATCATTCAAACGAAAAACAAATACTGAAGCTAATTATACGGCGAGAATCACTCTCACAAACAATATTTACTAATAAAATACAATCAACTTCGAATCTGTTAATGAATGGTGTGATCCTTGTTCATAAATTCCGGGTTTATCAGGTGTTACTTTTTTTCTACGAGCCGGGCTTTCAGTCGTACCAAACGACCATCCTCAGGTAGACAATTTAGTGTGTTTTTATTAAATTCCGAATGGTAATGCGACATCGAAAGGTAGTACATTAACAGATTCGAAGTTGATTGTATTTTATTAGTAAATATTGTTTTGTTTACAAAATTGACATATATATATATATATATATATATATATATATATATATATATATATATATATATATATATATATATATATATATATATTGCATGATGACTGTCTGTTTCAGTTTTCAAGCAATCATCATCATAATAGGATCCGAAAATCATTTGAGGCGTGAAACAGATCCAATTAGTATTGACTTTTCATGCTACCAAAAGGAGAGATTATTAGAACAACTTCCATGAAAATATTTATAGAAAACACAGAGTAGAACCATAACAAGGCGGTGGGAAGGTGACTGAAGTCGAGATGCCAGGTCAGGGCCGATAACATTACAGACCCTTTTTGGATTCTCTCGAGACAAGAAAGCAAGAAACTGAAAGAGAAGAGAAGTGTGAGAAAAGAAACTTAAAATAGAACCTACATTTACATATAGTTATTTCAACAATAAAACAAGGAGACCTTATCTGACTGGCTAAATTTGGTATTTTTATTCATGTTTTGCTATCATGACCACATTGGCAGATTTCAACAAGTCCTTGATATTGTGGGGCACTGGTTGGATACTTCTTTTGATGATGTCCCAGAGATAGTAGTCCAGAGTATTCAGATATGACAGCGATATTCAATGCACGGCTGAATGGTAGATTTATGGATTCTGGCATGATACAGAGAACCAACTTTTCTAGCAACAGGCCTACCGATTGATTCAATATAATCTTTCCACTTCATGACAGCTTGAGATCAAAAAGGTGCAACGAGTTGCTTTCCTGTGGGTTAACATCAGCCATGTTGATAGAATGCAAAATAGGTTCTCTACGGGGATTAAAAGACAGCCATTTCATTTTTGAGGCATTAACATTTACAAGCCATCCCTTGGCCCAGTTAACAATTGGTTGGAAGTTATTTTCGAGAGCAGCTGCCAGTTTTACTTTGTTGGATCATTTAGAATTACTATTACAACAGGAGTAAATAGTTGTGTCATCAGCATAAATACCTAGTTGGGAACTGAAGACTTCAGGAAGGCCGTTGATAAATATAAGAAAGGCCTAGGTGTGTGTCTGCTCAACACAACTTTCATTGCACGACTGGTTAAGAACGATTAGATTAAGAAAACCAGCATAGAGTTCACGGTTATTACTGAATATGTTTACATATTCAGTAATAACCGTGAACTCTATGCTGGTTTTCTTCACAATCTCAAGAATCTATGTCCAAATATCTGACTTAATCTAATCGTTCTTAACCAGTCGTGCAATGAAAGTTGTGTTGATACTGTCATGACACCCGAAACCATCGACGAAGTTATGCGCAATTCGGGTGTCATGCAGTGATACTGTCATGACACCCGAAACCATCGACGAAGTTATGCGCAGTTCGGGTGTCATGCAGTGATACTGTCATGACACCCGAAATCATCGACGAAGTTATGCGCAGTATGGGTGTCATGTAGTGATACTGTCATGACACCCGAAACCATCGACGAAGTTATGCGCAGTTCGGGAGTCATGCAGTGATACTGTCATGACACCCGAAACCATCGACGAAGTTATGCGCAGTTCGGGTGTCATGCAGTGATACTGTCATGACACCCGAAACCATCGACGAAGTTATGCGCAGTATGGGTGTCATGCAGTGATACTATCATGACACCCGAAACCATCGACGAAGTTATGCGCAGTTCGGGTGTCATGCAGTGATACTGTCATGACACCCGAAACCATCGACGAAGTTATGCGCAGTTCGGGTGTCATGCAGTGATACTGTCATGACATCCGAAACCATCGACGAAGTTATGCGCAGTTCGGGTGTCATGCAGTGATACTGTCATGACACCCGAAACCATCGACGAAGTTATGCGCAGTTCGGGTGTCATGCAGTGATACTGTCATGACAACCGAAACCATCGACGAAGTTATGCGCAGTTCGGGTGTCATGCAGTGATACTGTCATGACCACCGAAACCATCGACGAAGTTATGCGCAGTTCGGGTGTCATGCAGTGATACTGTCATGACACCCGAAACCATCGACGAAGTTATGCGCAGTTCGGGTGTCATGCAGTGATACTGTCATGACAACCGAAACCATCGACGAAGTTATGCGCAGTTCGGGTGTCATGCAGTGATACTGTCATGACCACCGAAACCATCGACGAAGTTATGCGCAGTTCGGGTGTCATGCAGTGATACTGTCATGACACCCGAAACCATCGACGAAGTTATGCGCAGTTCGGGTGTCATGCAGTGATACTGTCATGACACCCGAAACCATCGACGAAGTTATGCGCAAAATGGGTGTCATGCAGTGATACTATCATGACACCCGAAACCATCGACGAAGTTATGCGCAGTTCGGGTGTCATGCAGTGATACTGTCATGACACCCGAAACCATCGACGAAGTTATGCGCAGTTCGGGTGTCATGCAGTGATACTGTCATGACATCCGAAACCATCGACGAAGTTATGCGCAGTTCGGGTGTCATGCAGTGATACTGTCATGACACCCGAAACCATCGACGAACTTATGCGCAGTTCGGGTGTCATGCAGTGATACTCCCATGACATCTGAAACCATCGACGAAGTTATGCGCAGGTCACTCAACAGAGATTCCATTCCAGGGGATAAGGGGACCAGACAAGCGTCGAGATTGGATGTGGAAAAGAATTTACAAGCAAAACATTCTGCTCTATAAGCAGTAGATGACAACACTTCAAGCTGATTGAAGAAGGGAGTTTGAGGACTTATTCTAGTTCAACACGTTCTTCCACTGCCGCCAGTAGTCTCGAGAACAAAAATTGTGGGAGGCTATATGATGTCTCAATTATCAGAGATTATAACGAACGGATGCAAAAGGCTTCTGTTATGATTCGAACTGCCTGATTAGTACCTACAACCACGTCATGATCAAAAAGACTAAATAAAATCACATAAGTTAAATCTAATGAACTTCAAAAGGAAAATTTAAAAAGAAAAATATACAAAAAATTGAAATATATAAATGCAGTAAATATTAAAATAATCGCAGTCATCAACTTCCGTAATGAAAGGATACAAGTGATGGGATAAATTTATGAATATCAAACAGAAGATTTTAGGGTTTAATTTTTTGATGTTACCTTAATTATCAAGTTTACTAAAGTGTATTACTTATAAAGTTCATCAGTTAATTTAAATTTTGGCGATAAATTGGAAAAATTCGGTACTTCTATTTTTAAATTTTTGACCCAAAAGTACATTTTTATGATAAAAATTGTTTATTGGTGGCTGACATACATTGCAGGGCCTACCTGGAAACTGATGGGTTTCTACGACGTTTATTAACTAAATTTTGAGATAGCCAAGATCGTAAATTGATCATTTTTCCAATAATGAGCAATTTCAGTACAGCAAAAATGGTATCTAACCATGAAAAACTAATGTTATTTTCGGAATCAGCGCCATCAAATGAACTTAAATATGTGTTTTGTTTCTTGGCACCAAAAATCGTGTTGATCAGTGTAATCAGAGAAACGTGATTAATGAGGAAGTTCTAAAATTATCAATTCAAAATTGAATGAATGATAGACTCATAAATGTGTACAATGAATGGCAAGAAAAGGTATCTAACACGACCCAGTGAATTAGCTTTCCTAGCTCAATCAATAGAAGGCTCAAGAGCCACTCAATATAAAGGGTTACTGAATGAAGTGTGTGTTGTGAACTTAAGATGGAAGTAAAGTCTACGAGGTCATGGCGATATAGAAAACGGTTGACTCTAAAAGAATCTATGCGAGAGTGTTACACGAAGTAGCCTTTCTTAGAAATAAGCTTTTGCTGTAGAACGCCCTACTTACCATAGGAATACGTAAGAGTGATTCATTACAATTGGTGTAGCAAGGTGTCTCCATGCTTGACATGCACTATATATATATATATATATATATATATATGTGTGTGTGTGTGTGTGTGTGTGTGTCTGTGTGTGTGTTAGTGTGTGCATATTGTATACATATATATATATATATATATATATATGTATGTATATGTATATATATGTATATATTTGTATATGTATATATTTGTATATATATATATGCATATGTACATATATAAATGTATATATATATATGTGTATATGTATATGTATATATATATATATGTGTGTGTGTATATATATATATATATATATATATATATATATACATACATATATATATATATATATATATATATATATATATATTTGTGTATATATATACAATTTCTTTATACATTATTTCGCTCACTGGAGTAGACTGTTGTAGTTCCACGTGCCCTGTCTAATGTATATCAATTATCAGTTATACCCTGTTAATTCACCTCTCCAAGTTCTTCCCCGCCTTAACCAGGTATTGAATTCGCACTCTTTCGGTCCTGTCACTGGATCTAACTAACGCCTTTATCTACTCCTCAAGGACACATGGCACAATGTATTAATATGGCGACAAAGATGAAGACAATAGTCCGAATAATGTAAATAATATATATAGTTTTTTTTTATATTTTTTATATTCGTACTATAGTCCGATGAAGTCCTTGAGGACTTGTGAGGCTTTACACAAAAGCTGATTCTATTTTGTCATAATTTATATTCATCGTCTTATTGACTACATTTCTCTGGAATTTTCGCCATACTAATAAGTGCATTAATATTGTACGACATTCTGTTCTACGCAATGTTAAACAAATGCCAGCCATTTTGGTGTCATAGTTTCTTTGTGCATTGTTCCTATTTTTATGTAGCAGTGGCCGTTTTGCATATTTGCTTGATGTCGACAAGGCAAAAATTGGTCAAATGATTTATGATCATTAAATAGCATTATAAATTTTCTAAATTCCTTGCAGGAGAACATCGTACGATTATGCAATGTGTTACAAACCCGGTTACATTCAGTGGTTTGATTTTCATTCCAGAAAGATAAAAAGTTGGATATGCAAACAATTACTATCAGTTATTTAAATTTATTACAACTCCATATTTGCCTAAATCATCAAAATGGCGCATACGAAAGCATCGTGAAACGCAAACCAAATTAACTGTCAGCCTTCCTTTGAATTCGAACACCTTAACGATCGCATCAAGTGGATTAAACAATATATGAACTGGATTTCCAAAAAGTGTTATTTATGGATGGATGTGGGTCGACGCTGGATGGAGCTAGCAGTTGGCGAAATGTCTGGTGGCTGGAGGAGCAATGTTTGGTTAAAGTGACAATTAATAGCCGGTGGAGTTATATTTTAGGCTGAAATCTTAGGAAAATGAATTGGTTGCCCCAAAGAAGATGGACAATATCGTTAAAATGACCGCTTCTGTCTACATTAAATTCAAGAACATCCTTCAGATATAGATTAAAAAGACGACGATGGCGTTCAAACGAGAAGTTATTTCCAAACACGACAACAATTCAGCTTATACTTCTAAAGCGACAGGCTTATGTTGTGACCGACATACTCCCCGGATCTAAACCCATTGACAACTTTAACACGTGTTTAAGACGGCGGCAAGCAATTTGTATCCAAAAATTAACCTTGGGAAACAATGTTAGCTATTTGCAAATCCATCATTACTGATTACATGGGCACGTGGCCGAGTGGTTAGACCGTTCAGTTTCTGACCATGAGACCAGGGTTCAAATATCGCCATTTGTCAGGAAGATGACATCTTGATGTTATCGATTTTTAGGAGTGCTATGGTCCAGGTCCTTGTACCACGGTGATGGTCCAAGGTAGAACCAATGAAGAATAACTCGAACACAGGTATGGAATAACACAGATATATTACAAATAGGAATATATACAAAGAAGTAGAAAGTGTTAGTAATAACAATCAGGTTAGGTTAGAGAGAACTATGTTGTCTCGAAGTATCACTATTCCAATGTTTTACTGTAATCGTCTCGCCGACTGCCCGACCCCGTCTCTCTCTCTCTCTCTCTCTCTCTCTCTCTCTCTCTCTCTCTCTCTCTCTCTCTCTCTCTGTCCGCTGCTTCCTCTTGAGGCGCAGTATTTATGGGGTACGGACTAGTCCATTACTATCATGGGTAGGTTCCCATAACAAGTAGATGATTATATCATGCTTGAAAATCATACGATTCTCATCCTGGGATTTGTGCGTAAAATTTAGTAAACAGAACTCTTGGGGCCGTCGATGGCTGTGGTAGCACTAAGTCACAAGTCAACGTGACTGAGGGTTTGAGACTGTTGATCACGCTAGGTAACACGCATTCTTCGTAACTAAGGTCTAGTTACAGTAAGTCCACAGGTGGGTGTTGAACAAACGCAAATGTGTCTGATCATGCGTCTGCAACGGGGATTTGCTAGTCGCCCTATTAGACTAGCATCCTCAGATATGAGTGGCTGCATCATTTATTTTTATTTATTACTGATTAAATTCGTAAATTGTTATGTTGACAGTCGGCTGCTTGAGGTTATTACAGAGAATGGAAATTATGTGAGTAAATAATAATTTTCTCTTTTGTTCTTCCCAGAAGTTTAATTATGTCATTTTAATATCCACTTTTTGTTTTACCCTCACAAACCACATTTCAGATGATTGCATAAACAATGGAACGATATAAAAATATTTTCATGTATGTAAATCTAAACTCATTTCTAGTTCATTTTGTGACATTATATTGATTTTGTACGCTCGGCTTAGATGTGGTACAAGGCCAAGTGTATGGGGCACCCAGTGAGGACCGAACTCACTATTCAGTCGTAACTGATTTAGCGAGACAACCTTGTTAACCATTACACCGCCTGGAGGTGACCGTTTCTGTGACCTTATATTTCGGAATACTATACAGGCGCAAATGATATATTTTATCAAAATTTCTTGACTTTCCAACAATTAGTATTATAATCATTGTAATTTTTCTTATTTGCATAAAATGTCGAAACGCAATAATCCAAAACACGTGTCTAAAATGTTATTGTATCCATATACAGTACTTCCTCGATTATCCGGACACTTTGGAAAAGGGTGAGAAAAATATGTTCAAATAATTGCAAATTCCAGATAATTGAATACCTTATTTATCTAAAAAAAATGAGGACAAAAGTAATTTTCTTAAATAATTATCTGTTTCCGGCTGGCCTTATATTTTTCTGTCACTAATTCCTGGAATTGGGTTAAAGTCGATTACTTTGTAACAATTCAATTTTCCGTTCTGTTTTATCATTTGAATTCGAGCTCATGTCCATGTCAAGGCGTAAGATCCCGAAACAAAACAAAATGAATTTGTGTTGAAAAGGAAAACTACAGAATGAGTTGTCTCGTTAGACGGTAAATGTTACAATCGATATTATATTGTACAATTTGAGAATTACGCTTGAAGAAGCTTTTCGTAAATTCGAAAATCGAATAGTAACTTGTAATGAGAAATGGATCCTTAAGGACAATCGTAAATGATCAGCTCAATGAGTTGAACACTTTGCAAAAAAAGACGAAATTTGACCAACAGAAGATTAGGGTGACTGTCTGATGGTCTGCCATTGGCGTTATTCCCTACAGATTCCAAAGACCAAACCACAGCATCACGGTCGGAGTCTGCCAGGATAATACTGCAGAATCAAACCGATTCCAGATACGAGACTCTTTACCATATCCGCCATCATTTCCTGATCTCACGCCTACTGGCTATCAATTTTTCAAGCATCTTCACAATTGTTAAGCCAAAAGACATTCTGTTGCAACGATTTCTTAACATCCAAATCTTTTTATCGTAAAGGCACAAATAACGTTATAACTCGATGGAAAATATGTATAGATGTTCAGAGTTCCTATTTTGACCGATTTAAAGACTGTTTAAATCCATTAATTCAGGAATAAAAATTGTTTCTAAAATCGGGCATTATTTTCCGAACAACCTAATAGTTTAGAAAAAGGGTCGGTAATCTACGTCACACGTGCCACACGTGGCACACCAAGCAATTTCCAATGACACGCAGCCACAAATGACATCACCAATAACTATTATAACACAAAGAAGATATTTAGCTGTTTCAATTTTAATATATACTAAAATATATGTACTATATATTACTATATAAAATATATTGCAGAAGAGGTATATTGGGCTTGACTTGTATAAAAATACGTATGCTGTTGGCACACTGAATGATTTTAAAATCCTAAGTCGGCACATAGCAAAAGGTTGCCAACCACTGGCTTAGGATCGGGTCAGATATTACAATCTGGTCTTATGTAAAAAAGTGTCCTAATCCTATACACACACACACACACACACACACACACACACATACACACACAAAGTAATAGTCCGAAAGCATAACTGATTCTAGCTAAGAATGCCTGGTAATAAGAACAGATCGTCGTCGTCGTCGGCATCTGTCCGTCTCGGGAGACGATGGAGTAGCGCAGTGTGCTACGAGCCTGGGCGGGATGTATGGAGAACTAGGGCTTCTCGGGCGTCTAGTTCCCCCTCTCGACCTTGCTAGTAGAGTCCAAAGGAAAGGATGAACCAATACACTTTGGTACCAGCGCGGCTGCAGGAGTTGCCGGAAGGTAGCAGAGTGCCGTCCATCCGCCTTAGGGGCCCCACTCCGGATTTGTGTAGGGTTTACTCTTTTTTTACGCGTTTTTTCTTCTCTTGAAGATTTCCAAATGGCAGTGGAGCTATTTAACCCATAACTGGGATTTGGTTCATAGGCACCAGGGCGTGTTCATACACCGGTAGGCCTGCGTGCCGTATGTTAAGGGGGCCAAACACCTCCTCCGTCCCCTGTAGTTTAGCCCGAGTCCGCAAGGTGCTCGGTTGCCAGGTGTCACCACGAGGAGGCACTACATAGGGCTTGCTGATGGAGAGGCTATATACTGGCAGGGGGGGGAGACTTATGCACTCGGCTCCCCAATTCGCATTGCTGCTAGCCAGCGGCGGTAGCTGAAAGAGAGAAGCGACAAGCCCTACCACTACAGACTACCATACTAGACGCATCACAACAGCCGTTGAGACACACAATAAGGACAGATACATCACGCTGAACCTGTATAGAAATGTTTCATGATCCTATACCCAATCAAAAAAAATAGTGAAATAGGCTGATTGATTTGGGATCGAAGCGGGTACTGCGCCTTGATCGGTATTCTATCGCATGGAAAAATGTTCTGATAGAGTACATTCCACCAGTTCTAACCTTCACGGCTAAGACATGATATTCTACGAACATAGTAAAGGACCAGCCTCATTCCTTTCATATTCCATTTGGTGAGATGCAAGTTCCACTCAAGCAACTTCTTCCCACGAAACCCTGCTTTATAGAACTGACCCTCAAGAATATATTTCCCCGTTCACTACATCAACCTGTTCAAGCCTGGTATTAACCGTTTTCTTCCCCAACATATCTACATTAACTGTGTCTCTTACTCTATAAATACCAGTGTAAAAAAAAAGATACAAACAAAATAATTATATAGATGTTTTAATTATTTACATTATTCGGACTATTGTCCTCATATTTGTCGCCATATTTAATACGTTTCGGCCGTTGTACGCTCCGGCCTTCTTCAGGTGGTTGAAATGTCGAACTAAACCCATTATCTCGCTCACTGGGGTAGATTGTTCTAGTTCCACGTACCATGTTTAATGGATGTCAGTTATCAGTTATATCCTGTTAATCTCCCTCTGAAAGTTCTCCACTGCCTTAACCGGGTATTTAACTCACACTCTTTGGGTCCTGTCGCTGGATCTAACCAACGCATTTATCCACTGTGCTATATGTCCTTGAGGAATACCTCATCTCCGAAATATAGACAGATATTGAAGGGCCGAAACGTTGTAATAAATATTGCAACAAAGATGAGGACAATATTCCGAATAATCTAAATAGTTTACATAATACCTCATCTCAGAAATATAGACAGATACTGAAAGGCCGAAACGTTGTAATAAATATGGCAACAAAGATGAGTACAATAGTGCGAATAATGTAAATAGTATACATAATACCTCTTCTCAGAAATATAGACAGTTACTGAAAGGCCGAAACGTTGTAATGAATATGGCAACAAAGATGAGGACAATAGTCCGAATAATGTAAATAATTTGCATAATACTTCATCTCAGAAATATAGACAGATACAGATGTTTTCATGCCTGGCTTTCTGCTCTTTTGCTTTCGAGCCGTTTCCTCCTAAAAGACGTAAATTAGAAACACCACGGACAAGGAACTCAGCACCGAAAACTGAAAGATTATTTTCGTTAAATTAAGAGATTACGAAAATACCAGAAACTGTTTCCATGGCACGTTCTTTCCAAGACTGATGTTCGGATCGATCCTATTCCAGGAAAGTCTGATTGCTGCTCAAGTAAGTTTACGAATTTGAGGTGAAGCATTAATCTGTGCATGTTTCACTTGATACTCGATTGCAACTCCGTAATGAAATGTGTCAGCGGAGCTGACATGTGAGAAGCGGGTCGTGCCTTCGACGAAAATAATTCTGTGTGTACGGCCAGATGAACATTATAAATGAATGACCACTTGAAGAATGCAATGATCTGCGCATGCGTCACCTTTTATCAGTCTCCTTCAATGTCCACAGCGTGCAGATTAAATTGAGAGACGTTTTTTCTCTCAATAACTCACGCACACACACACATACTCACACAAACACACACACACACACACACACACACACACACACACACACACATATATATATATATATATATATATATATATATATTCTGGTGTAGGGATATGAGATTGTGACCCTGGGTTCCACGGTTTTGTGATCATCAGACAACCTGGTTTATTTTTTTAAAATTGAATCTATTTGTGCTTGTTTCTGTTTGATTATGTTAGGTGGTGGGAGGGGGAATTCTTCTCTATCTCCGTTTTGGGTGACACTCTCATATACATACACATACATACATGCATACAGGTGTATGCATTTTAGTTCGCATAGACACAACCATATTAACAATCCTAGATTAGGTGCAGATACACACCCATACTTTCGAGCATAAATACGTACATACGCAATTGTAAATCTATTTCGGTGTCGAGACTATATATTAGCTCTGTCACTGATATTGAGCACTTTCCAATAAGTACTGCGCATATAAAATAATATGTATAGAAAAAAAACATATATACATAATAAAAATATATATATTTATGCATGTATATTTGTTTATATATATATATATCTGTTTATATATACAATATATATATATATATATATATATATATATATATATATATATATATATATATATATATATATATATATATATATGAAGAAATATAGTCTTAAGATGTACTATATTTATGGGATAAAGTGCTCAATATCAGAGATAGAGCTTGTGTAAATATAAAAGTGAACATTGAAGTCAACACTTAGAGGCGACAGGCTGTTTCATGCTAGACGCAATCGTTCGTCCAAATAACCGCCAAAATAGACTACCCACAATGCACCATTGACCCGTATATATAAATAGCCGAGAAAAATAACAACACTCATGGCCTGACGATTGCGTCTAGCATGAAACAGACTGTCGCTTCTAAGCGTTGACCTCAATGTTCACTTTTATATTTATATATATATGTGTGTGTGTATATATATATATATATATATATATATATATATATATATATATATATATATATGATATATATAACTATATATATAAATATATATATATATATAAATATATATATATATATATATATATATATATATATATATATATATATATATATATATATATATATATATATATATCTGTTTCCTGCTGCCCAAACAACAAATTATACAGCATCAAGCCTAGTATAGTTGAATGGCATCAAACACTAAGATGAAGGAATAATGTCCATACTTCATATCAGGCATTCCAAGATAGCACATTCTTATATTCTAAAACAAAAATCCCTTCCAATCTGTACGAAATGCCAAGAACTAATAAGAACACAATAAAAGACATACAAACAAATTCTTGAGACTTCAGTCAAATCCGTTTTAAATACTACCAAACAGCCAGCATGAAATAACTCTTTCAGAGAGTTGTATTCCAAAATATAACTTCAATAAAACTACAACATGAAACACACAACCACCGCCTGTAGGAATTATGTCCACAGAAATATGTATTTGAATAAAAACTTAATATCATCTACCATGTATTCACTTGTGAACACAGAATATCATATTTGTATTACTTCAAAGCTCCCAAGAAATTTAAATTTTGGCATTAAAGGACCCATAAAGGAGTTGATATGCCTTTAAACAAATCAAATCAATCAACGAAACACTATTAAAGTATAAAAATAGAGTTTTATAGTAAAAATACAATTATATATAGATTTTTATATGAAAAATACGAGCAAACATATTTATTTTAAAATCGCCTGCAATAAAAGTTTAAAGCAAAATGACTAACAATATATTTTTATAGTAAAATGAACAACACATTTTATCTGTAGCTGAAGGCATACAATTTATGTTCAAAATATATTTAGTCGAAGCCATAAAATTGTTCAAAATATTTCAATTAAGTTTCGACATTAAATGACCCATAACGGGTTGATATGCAGTTAAACAAACAAATCAATCGAGTGCCGAATGCAGATAGTTTTTGATCTCTGAACCCGACAGGAATCTTATCGACATGAATTTCAACAATCTCGTCGGAGATGACCGCAGAAAAGGGGGAAAGCTCTATTTTTACAATATATGTGTGTTGTAACCTCGAAAACACTACTGAATAACTAAAATGGAGGTTGGAAATGGAATGGTAATCTTTATAACATCAACAAAGTACAATAGCCGCCAGCTGAAGTATGATCCCTTGGAGAATGGAATTTATCAAAAAAAATTTTCAAGCTGCGAATTTACCGAAAATCTGTTCCGAATCGCAAAATAAAATAATCGCATAAAACTATATTATTTGATTAGAAAAGTATTTAATTGCTTTAATAGAATTTCTTAAGGACACTTTTCGATAAATAATGAATTTTCACAAGAATTGTTTTCGTTTTTTTATTTTAATTATAATAATTTATAATATATAAATATTTTAAAATTCTGCATAACTTTCATCCGGTTAGATGATATTGTTATTAAATGAAAAATAGGTTAACTAATCAAAAATTGAAAAGCTTAATACAAATTATTTTGCAACAAGATTTTGAAAATATTTTTTTATGTATACAAAATATTATTTAACGTGCCCATTTTTTAAAGTAATGTTGACCAACAATAGTTGACTCAAGCCTTGTGAGTGAAATTGGGTAGACAGAGCCCTTGGGTGCCGTCGATAGCTGTTCTAGCACGAAATCACAAGTCATCGTGGCCGAGGGCTTGAGCGTGCTGGCCTTGTTCAAATTATTGATCACGCTAGATAACATGCTTTTTCCCAGAAATTGTAACTAAAGTCTGCTCAACATAGTTGCAGTATAGACCACAAGTGGGTTCTGTGGGCGTTGAATAAACACAAATTCACCGGAGCAAGCGTCTGCAACAGGGGTTGGCTATCCGCCGTAGTAGACGAGTAACCTCAAATACGAGTGTCCAGCACCCGTATTCGAGGATAATCGTATATATATATATATATATATATATATATATATATATATATATATATATATATATATATATATATATATTAACGCAATATAGAATTTAAATGTTAAATCTGACTCCCAAAGTGCGCTCAATGTTTATTTTCATTAAACAAAGCAAATTATTTCATATAATTGGAATTAAGATACCATTAATGATTGATCATTTTAACCCGCCAATTTTAAATTTAAAATTCACAGGATTTTTCAAACTGTTTATAGTGTCAGTTTGTTGGAGAGGACTTCCTAGCTGGGGAAAGAAAGAAAGAGAGAACAAAATACGAAAAAAACCGTGGATGTAGTAAGGAAGACATAAATTAGTGTAAAATTAATGATGGTCGGCGTGGACAGAGAGAAAGAGAGAGAGAGAGGGAAAAGCATAGTTACAGGAAGTAATGTGGGGTATGATATCGTGGAGGTAGGAGTGGGTGGGGAGAGAGAAAAGTAATCCGATGAGCTAACCTACATCTTAATGGTAAAACGACTGAACTTTGATTCAACAGAGATCCACAGAAATTAATGAAAAAAATGAAAAAAACTAATTTATATAAAATATTAAGGAATATCATTAGTGAAATGAAAGAGATAATTCAGAATTATTGGTGTATTAAAATTATCCATATTTCAGAACCTAATAATATATATATATATATATATATATATATATATATATATATATATATATATATATATATATATATTTGGTTGGATTGATGTGAGTTTGTGGCCCTGGGTTTCACTTTTTTGCGATCGTCAGACAAGACTCCAAGGATATTAACCACCCACTTTAAAGATCGCATTGAAATCAATGGTTTGTCTGACGATCGCAAAAGCGTGAAACCCAGGGCCACAAGCTCGCTCAATCCAACCAAATATGTTAGCTCTATATCTGATATTGAGCGCTTTCTAATAAGTACCGCGCATATAATATATAAATAATAATATATTACACATATGTATACATTTATATTTATATACACGCACTTTTCACACACACACACACACACACACATATACATATATATATATATATATATATATATATGCATCACCATCTATGTAAGCCTTGTCATATGTATTTCAGGCTTTTTATATACACAAGCCTATTCTGCGAAAAATATTGAAAAAACTTATTGGAATATGAAATTAATTCCGCTCAGAATAACGTCGGGTAATCATTACTTTAATAGCCAGAAAGACAGATTCAATTTGATTGTTTTGTGAGGAAATATGCAAACATAGAAATACTAATAAAATTAATTGCTACTTTCGATCGTTAAGCAGATATTTGTCATGTGATACAGCATTTTCCGAGTTTTTCATTGTCATTATCCACATATACATAGATATATACACACCGGCGGG
The DNA here is from genome assembly GCA_964036315.1 of Acanthosepion esculentum. NCBI lineage: Eukaryota > Metazoa > Mollusca > Cephalopoda > Sepiida > Sepiidae > Acanthosepion > Acanthosepion esculentum. The sequence goes on from OZ038482.1 coordinate 7,441,061, forward strand.
TTTGGCGTCTTCATTCCATTCATTTTGTCGGAGGACAAAAATTTTCTATGAAATTTCTCGGACATTCAGGCCGGTAAATGTTGTTTAATACTGTTTATTATAAAACCGAGCATTTACTTAAATATTTGTATCTATAAAAAGAATGTATAAACATAAAAATGTCTTAATATATATATATATATATATATATATATATATATATATATATATATATATATACATATATATATATGTAAATTGTTTGAATGAAAATTAATTCAAAGGACGATTATATTAAATGATATAATTATTCGAAATGAAAAATTCTTAATTGCAATAAAAATGTAAAAAAAAAACAAAGAGGAAATACCGAAATGATTCGAAATGCAACCACTCATTTTTAAATTTAACTTTAGAAATTACACACACACAAACAAACAAACAAACAAACACACACACACACACACACACACACACACACATATATATATATATATATATATATATATATATATATATATATATATGGCCTGGCGATTGCGTCTGCCATGAAACAAACTGTCGCCTCTAAGTGTTGACTTCTATGTTCACTTTTATATTTACACACGCTCTATCTCTGATATTGAGCACTTTATCCCATAAATATAGCACACCTTAAGACTATATTTCTTCATATATATATATATATATATATATATATATATATATATATATATATATATATATATATATATATGTATGTATCTTTGCTGTTTTCAAAATGGCCGTTTAATAACTTTGGACAAAGCCGAGCTTTTGAAACAAAAAAAAAACGGTTAAAAGAACCTTGGCGTTCAAAGGCTTCAAGGATATTAATCACCCATTTTGAAGCTTGCATTGAAATCATGTAACAATGGGTAAATCATTAACAATTTTATTTTGATGTGAATTAAAAAGCCCTTTTTTAAGTATTTAAAGTAGCACATTATATATACATGAGAAAAGCAATAGACAAATTATATGTAAAGAAAAACAACATACCACCGATGAAGCTGTCAACTGATAATGCCATAACTTTTCATGCTTTAAGCATTGGAACAATTAGTGTAATCCTCCAGGTGTTTTGTCGATTTTACGTTACAATATTAGAATGCCAGATCTGTGTAGCATGAATATCTCCATTTCTTGGAATCACTTCTGTTGGCAATAAATTTTAACTGGAATAGTTTTTTACTCTGTTCTTGTAGTTGTGATATCTGTACATTTTTACAGAATAGATAGATAGATAGATAGATAGATAGATAGATAGATAGATAGATAGATAGATAGAAACAGATTGAGATAGATAGATAGATAGATAGATAGATAGATAGATAGATAGATAGATAGATAGATAGATGTCGACTCGTTTGCTTCTTGTTAAAATGACAATGGCTCTTAACGCCTGCAAGTGACTTGCAGTCCTTATGTGGCAAACTGAATGGTGTTGCGCAGGGCCTGGTCTGTTTTTTAAAGTCTGTTCAGCTTGCTCGTATCTTTTCATACGACGGTTTCTGACACGTCATTCATATTAATTTATCTTCTGCGTAATACTGACCGTAATTTGTCAAATGTCTACCAATATGACCAGGCTTGCATTGGAGAGACATACGCAACCATATTAATCTCATGTAAATTGATGGATCAAGGGCTTCCCTTTTCCTAGCTGCACGTCTGACATTGCTCCACGCATTGCATGTCTTTGAAATATCTTTCGTGATTTGTACGCCTCCACTTTTATTGATCACAGGCATCAGTGTCCCACTCAGGACTATCTCTATGCAAGGCTGCAAGAAACTCTTAAAACAAATACTCTACTCGACCCCAGAATAAACAAAAAGCGCTTTAAAAGTTTGTTTTTTTTGCATTCATCAATTTATGTTTTTGTCAGGATAAAGTTACATACATGAAACTCCCTCTCTCTCAATAGACAAAACAATGAAGAGATTGAGGTCAATAGATAGATAGATAGATAGATAGATAGATAGATAGATAGATAGATAGATAGATAGATAGATAGATAGATAGATAGATAGATTATGAACAGACCGAGATAGAGAGATTTAGGACAGACCGATATAGATAGATAAATATATTATGAAATGACCCAGATAGATAGATAGATAGATAGATAGATAGATAGATAGATAGATAGATAGATAGATAGATAGATTTAGGACAAACCGAGATAGATAGATAGATAGATAGATAGATAGATAGATAGATAGATAGATAGATAGATAGATATGAAAAGACTGAGATAGATATGAAAAGACTGAGATAGGTAGATAGATAGATAGATAGATAGATAGATAGATAGATAGATAGATATGAAAAGACTGAGATAGATAGATAGATAGATAGATAGATAGATAGATAGATAGATAGATAGATAGATATGAAAAGACTGAGATAGATATGAAAAGACTGAGATAGGTAGATAGATAGATAGATAGATAGATAGATAGATAGATATGAAAAGACTGAGATAGATAGATAGATAGATAGATAGATAGATAGATAGATATGAAAAGACTGAGATAGATAGATAGATAGATAGATAGATAGATAGATAGATAGATAGATAGATAGATAGATAGATAGATATGAAAAGACTGAGATAGATAGATTGATAGATAGATAGATATGAAAATACTCAGATAGATAGATAGATAGATATGAAAAAACTGAGATAGATAGATAGATAGATATGAAAAGACTGAGATAGATAGATAGATAGATAGATAGATAGATAGATAGATAGATAGATAGATATGAAAATACTCACATAGATAGATAGATAGATAGATATGAAAAAAACTGAGATAGATAGATAGATAGATAGATAGATAGAAGTAATCATGATAATTCATGGAGATTCTGTTGAATCAATTTCCCCCTGATTCACAATTTAATGAATCTGATTTGAACATTGTTTTGTAAGCTAACATTTAGAAAAAAGTTCAAGCATATTTATGTAAATGTTTTTTCGAAAAGAATCTTATATTCTTAAAATAACAAAAAAAATGTTTTGCAATTTTTGAATAAATAGAACCACGCTGTAATTGAATCTGAGTTTTGAGTTTTGCTGGCAAAGGATGGGTTTTAATCAAAATTCGTCGCGAAAGTTTACTGACTGCGATTAATGATGCAACAGAAAAATTGGCTTATTCCAAGTTGACTTACTTGGCAAATATAACCTAGTTTCAAATATCCTAACTCTACTTTTACTGCTGCTCCAGATTCTTACTCGAACTGGTGGGAGGTGTAAGTTTACGGGCAACATTTAGAAATTCCCCCACAAATAAATCTAAAGACATAATCCTAACTATTTTCCGGTCAGTATCCATTTAAAAATGATGGTTTATGAATGATCAAGAAAACGACTTTTGTTTCTGCTTCTTTAAAATTAAAATAGAACTAAAGCGATAAAACGGAACTTTTAAAGCAAGATGAAAAATATTACAAAAAAGGCGGTGACAATAAAATAACATTACCGTAAATTAGTAAATCTAAACACGATTAACAAAAAGGCAAGAAAACCGGTTCATGGTTTCTATTTCATCAGAGCTCAATTGAAGAGAGAGCTCTCTTTCCGGATTATGCCGGAGAGATTGACTGAGTGGGTGAATGGTGTTTTCCCCCGTCAGGATAGATGATGTAAATATAGTATCTGTTCCGGGCCGGAGGCCTTCTCTCCTCCTTTGCCTTCCCCCCACACACACAGCGTTGTGTGACATCTGTTACGTAGTGGTGGTATGACCGGCTATGACTAGCTTAGACAAGCTGTAGAGGATTTTACGGAAACAGGTCATCCAGATCCGACTCAACTCCTCAACACTGGTTCTATGTTTTTAAAAAAGGTGATATCCTTCACAGCTAGGACCCACCATGACACGTAGATAAGGTCGATTCCTCCTTATTCTATTGTATTCCATTGGTAAGGAGGACGTTCCGCCTAGCTTCTTTCACAGAACTGTTACTTTGCTTAGACGAGCTATGACTAGGTTAGACAAGCTATGACCAGCTTAGACGAGCTATGACCAGCTTAGACGAGCTATTACTGGGTTAGACAAGCTATGACCAGCTTAAACGAGGTAGTACTAAGTTATACAAGCTATGACCATCTTAGACGATCTATGACTAGGTTAGACAAGCTATGACTAGGTTAGACAAGCTTTGACTACCTTAGACGTGCTATGACCAGCTTAAACAAGCTTTGACCAGCTTAGACGAGTTATGACCAGCTTAGATCAGCGGACCGAGTGGAAACACATAGATCCCTACGTTAAAAACCGACCTTGTGTTACAACCTGACTCAATGGGGGGGGGGTCAAGTAAATCTCGTGATCAACCGAAGAGAAATATACACAACGACTAAAATGAACACAATGACCAAGTATTATGTAGTAAATAGATAACAATTACAGGCTAATTAACTTCTGTTAATCGTTTTTCGATATTACATTTTACGGTAATTTTATTGGTTTTTTGTACTTTTTTTATTTTTTCTTGTTCTTCCTTTTTTTGGTTAATTTGTCGTTATGTTTAAACATCTCCATTTTTATTGCTTTAATTAAATTTTGTACCCTTGCAAAAACTATTTCTATCCGTACTAGCGTATCGGTCTATATTTCTGAGATGAGGTATTATGTACACTATTTACATTATTCGGACTATTGTCCTCATCTTTGTTGCCATATTTATTACAACGTTTCGGCCTTTCAGTATCTGTCTATATTTCTGAGATGAGGTATTATGTTGTTATAGTGAAGGACACCTTGTCTAGATAATAGACTCTCCCACCTATTATAAGTAGGCGTCAGTAGGTAGTCGAGGAGTAAGTGTTCAGCGACCACAACTCGATTACTCTGCGTAACACTTTATTACAAGTTCCTAACGTTTCTGTACGTTTACCTCATTTAGGACGCATTTAGTCCGACTACAAGTTCTATTGTGGAAATAACTCCACAACTTTTGGCGACGAAGATTCGATCTCATACGGGGGAGAAAAAAAATCGTTGGCCAAAACAACTTTTGGCGACGAAGATTCGTACTCATACAGAGGCAGAAAAAAAATTCGTTCGCCATTACAACTTTTGGCAGCGAAGATTTGCACCCAGAAGTTCGTCCGGCACAGTGGTTTTGACGACGAAATTCGTACTCATAGGGAGGAAGAAACATTTTGTTCGCCACAAATAACGTGGGCGACAAAGTCTCGGATTTACAGTTTGAAAAAAAAAAATGGAGGAATGCAAAAGTCTACTCCAGGATTTTTTAAAGTTCCAATTGGAACAACAAACGAAAATATTGGAACAACAAAATACATTCCAGAAGCAGTTACAGGAGGAAACTTTCAATAGACAGATGCAATTCCAACAGAAAATGGAACAAATGCATGAGGAGTTTCAAAGAAAAATTCTGGAAATAACCGAGAAAAGGAAAGAGAAAAGTCTACAAAATGATTCCTTCCCAGAGAATACAATATGGAATTCAATTGAAATATTCACGTACAGTCCAGATGAAGAGATAACTTTTGCGGAGTATTATAAAAAATATACGGACGTATATAACGAGGACTGCCATTTGTGGTCTGAAGGAAAAAAGGTTAGGCTTCTTTTAAGTAAATTAGGAACTGCTGATCATAACAAATTGGTAAACTACATTTTACCGAAAAAAACTAGCGAATTGACATTTACCGAGGCGGTAAATATATTAAGTCAGTTATTTAGTCAAAAGACATCTTTGTTCCACAAGAGGTGGAAATGTTTAAATTTGATTAAAGATGACGAACATGACTATATAACGTACGCAGCCAATGTGAATAAGAATTGTGAAGAATTCAAGCTAGCAGAGCTAAGCGCAGACAATTTTAAGTGCTTAGTGTTTATTCAAGGTCTGGTAGCGGAAAAAGACGCAGAGTTGAGAAAATTAGTACTGGCAAAATTGGAAAGCAATCCAAGTATTACGGTACATAATTTGGCAGAAGACTGCACAAGATATGTTAGCGTAGAAAAGACGCAAAAAAGATAGAACAGTCTGGCGTTTCGCATGTAAGGAAAATGCGGTACAAAAAAGAAAGTCAGTCTGACAAAAAGAATTGTAAAATTGCACAAAGTAAAATACCAGGAAAAAACAAACAAAAGCGCCCGGAGCCATGTTTTGCTTGCGGTGAACTACACTGGTATAGATATTACAATTTTAAAAATAAAAAATGTTTCAGCTGTGGAAGAGTTGGGCACAGACACTCGCATTGCCATTCAAAAAATAAGGGCAATAAAATAAGGAAACTAAAGTCCAGCGAGGTAAACGATGGAATAACTAGAAAATTCGTTAGCGTCGAAATAAATAATAAAAAAATAAAAATGCAACTTGACACTGGTTCGGATCTCTCTATCATAAATTTGCATACGTGGAAGAAGTTGGGGAAACCAACTTTAATGAAGACAAAGAAAATCGCGAAGTCAGTGACGGGAGAAAAAATACAATTTATTGGAGAAATTGTTACAAACGTCACGTTAAATAAAAAACGCTAAAAATTAAACTGTCATGGAAAATACCACGAATTTACTAGGTACGAATTGGATAACAGAATTTCAATTATGGGATCTACCGATAAATTCTTTCTGTTACAAGGTACAAAATTTTAACTCCGAAGCCGAAAAATTAATAGAGAAACTAAAGGAAACATTTCCTACTGTTTTTTCTCCGGGCTTGGGAACGTGTACCAAGATGGAGGCAAAATTCTTTTTAAAAGAAAACGCTCAGGCGGTATTCAAAAAGAAAAGGAATGTTCCGTTTGCCTCAATGGAACATATTGATAAAGAATTGGACAGATTAGTGAAATCCGGATGTACTCAAAAAAGTTGACTACAGTGATTTGGCAGCTCCAACGGTATACGTGAAGAAAAAGTCTAAAGACATTCGTGTTTGTGCAGATTTTTCGACGGGGTTAAACGCGGCACTCAAAGACTATAACTATCCTCTACCAACAGCAGAAAAAATATTTGCGAAGCTTAATGGAGGCACAATATTTTCGAAGATAGACCTCAGCGATGCATATCTGCAAATACCGGTAGAAGAAGAAATGTCTAAACTTTTGTGTATTAACACACATCGGGGTCTGTATAAATTTAACAGACTACCTTTTGGGATTAAGGTCACCCCCGCCATTTTCCAACAAGTAATGGATTCGATGTTGGGTGGTTTGGATTTCGCAGTAGCGTATCTGGACGACATCCTCATGAGAACTACAAGTATTGCAGAACACGTGAAACATGTCAATGAAGTAGTTTCCAGAATACAGGAGTTTGGAGTTACTCAAGGAAAGTAAATGCGAGTTTTTCATGGACAAAGTAAAATATCTGGGGCAGATCATCGATAAGAATGGTAGAAGGCCAGACCCAGAGCGAGCAGTGGCTATAAAAGACATGCCGGCTCCGAATGATATTACAACATTACAAAGTTTTTGGGGACTAGCTAATTATTACCAAATATACATCCCTAAAATGTATGATCTGCGGAAACCATTAAATGAACTACTAAAGAAAGGAAAACCCTGGAAGTGGACTAATGAATGCCAGAAAGCATTTGAAAAGATAAAGGAAGTATTAACCTCGGAATTATTTCTAACCCATTACAATCCGGATTTAGAAATCATAGTAGCTTGCGATGCTAGTGCGTATGGTATAGGAGAGTGCATTTTACACAAAATGACAGATGGTCAAGTAAAACCAATTGCTCATGCTTCTAGAGCACTACTTCCGGCTGAGAAGAATTACTCTCAGATAGAGAAAGAGGCGTTAGGAATAATATTTGCATAATATCTGCAAAGGCACCACCAGTAAAATTTAATCCCTGGCCAAAAACAGACCTACCATGGTCTAGGTTGCATGTTGATTTTGCAGGTCCACTGAATGGATACCATTACATCATAGTAGTGGATAGTTTCTCAAAATAGCCTGAGATACAAAGGATAAGAAAACCGACGACGCAAAGTACGAAAAACTTCCTGCTGGAATTGTTCGCAAGGTTTGGTGTAGTAGACACAATTGTGACGGACAACGGAAGTCAATTTACGTCGAAACAATTTAAAGATTTCTGCAAGGAATATAATGTCGAACATATTACCACAGCTCCATATCACCCAAGATCTAACGGGTTAGCGGAAAAATTTGTCGACACCCTTAAAAGAGCTTTAAAGAAAGCTAGGGAGATACCTGCAGATGAAGCCCTACAGAAGTTTCTACAGGTATACAGACTTACCCCAAATAACGCAACACCAGCCTCACAATCGCCAGCCGAGGTGATGTTTGCACGTCGGGTAAGATCTGTTTTTGACAAGCTATTACCGAAAAAGACAAAGCCAGGTACTGAAAAATTTATTCAAGTAAAGAAATACGACCCTGGTGAAAAAGTATACTTTAAGGTATATAAACAGAATAAATCATTCTGGGAGTGTGGAAAAATAGAAAAGCGGATTGGCAACATGATGTACTTCGTGAAAGGTGAAAAATTCATGTGCAGACATTAACCAAATCAGACGACGCTCTTCAGACGTGGTTGACAGCGCTCCAGCTGAAGAAACACCTATGGATGTGATTTTTGATACGTTTGATCTTCCAACGCCAGCAACGATGTTACCTGAGATACGCCAATCCAAGAGAAAAAGAAAGGCAAATGACCATTTAAAAATGGATCCAAAACGGAGATACGCTACGATGTTGCTAAAAAAATGAAGTTTTTTTTGTTTTGTTTTTTTTTTTCTTCTCCTTTTTTCTGTAAAAATATAAAATAAAATAAAAAATTTAAAACTTTTTACTCCTACGGAGTAAAGTTTTAGGAGGGAGGTGTTATAGTGAAGGACACCTTGTCTAGATAATAGACTCTCCCACCTATTATAAGTAGGAGTCAGTAGGTAGTCGAGGAGTAAGTGTTCAGCGACCACAACTCGATTACTCTGCGTAACACTTTATTACAAGTACCTAACGTTTCTGTACGTTTACCCCATTTAGGACGCATTTAGTCCGACTACAAGTTCTATTGTGGAAATAACACCACAACATATGTACACTATTTACATTATTCAGACTATTGGCCTCATCTTTGTCTCCATATTTATTACAACGTTTCGGCCTTTCAGTATCTGTGAATATTTTTAAGATGAGGTATTATGTACACTATTTACATTATTCGGACTCTTGTCCTCATATTTGTTGCCATATTTATTACAACGTTTCGGCCGTTGTACGCTCCGGTCTTCTTCAGGTGGTTGGAATGTCGAACTGAACCCATTATTTCGCTCACTGGGATAGACTGTTCTACTTCAACATTCCAACCACCTGAAGAAGACCGGAGCGTACAACGGCCGAAACGTTGTAATAAATATGGCAACAAAAATGAGGACAATAGTCCGAATAATGTAAATTATGTACTAGCGTGTTGCCCATCAAACAGACAAAATAAACCCGTCAAAGGTGTACGAGGCTTTCTTAAAAACTACTTTTACTTCTTGTAACACCGACTAACACGAAAGTACAACACCAACTATTTATGGGAAAACATGGCGGTTGACAGTCTTCCAGACTTTTTTATACTTTTGTTCATCCTAGACAAGGCCCAAGGACTTGATGAGGTCACTATTATTCCGTGAAACTATTCTACAAAGTAACAGTTCTGTGAAAGAAGCTGTCTGAGTGGAACTTCCTCCTTACCAATGGAATACAATAGAATAAGGATGATTCGGCCATGTCTACGTGATATGGTGGGTCCTATCTGTGAAGGCTATCACCCTTTTTAAAAACATAGAACCAGTGTTGAGGAGTTGAGTCGGAGCTGGATGACCTGTTTCCGTAAAATCCTCTACAGCTGCCATGACACGCCATGCCTGTCTCTTATAGATCTCTTCAAACATCAGCAGGCTTGTAACAGAATTGGAACAATGCATTCGATCTTCATTCGATCTTCAATCGAGTAAATATATTTATGCTAGAGTGTTACTCGTCCTTGAAATGTTCAGAATTTACTTTTCTCATTGTGGGTAACATCAGGTTTTGTCATGTTGGGTAACTCACACCTCAGCTGAGGCTCGTAAATTTAAGACAGCTTTTATATTTCAGCTAAAGAAATTTGACTCAATATTCATTTCACCTTTGAACTTGGTTTACATCGCACTGTATGCTTTATGAGGTCGAAACGAACACAGTGGCCTTTTTTTATCCATATAGATTGAAACTTACCAAGCGAGCGAAATACAAAATCTCTCTTTTTTAATTTAAAAAGGTGATTTTTACCGTTGTAATCGACGAAATGATTTAAAACACCAGCTTTGGTTTGGTTTGTTTTGGTTTGGTTTGGTTTGGTTTGGTTTGGTTTGTTTTACAGCATATCAACCTCAATGGGTTATTTAATGTCTACAAGATTTTTATTGCAGGTAATATTTTTTCCAAAAATATATTGCTGGTAATATTCTTTCCTTCAAAAAATGTATTGCTGGTACTAAAACCTACATTTACGTTTTAACCCTAGTTTGGGAGTTAACTATTTGCTCATAGTTGGGACCCTAACAGACGCAACCACCCCAGGTCAGGGTGGACCTGGGAACACTAGCAATTAAAAGGTGGTCAAAGCCTCCTGATCAGAAGCCTTGCTGCTGGACGTAGTTTATCGTCTTACCCAGGACACCTAATGTAGTTTATCGTCTTACCCAGTACACTACCAGTTTTGATATTTTATGTAGTTGAAATTAAAGCGGGGAAGGCACATATCCTGAACCCATCAAATTCGTGATGTGGAATTAATAAATAGTAAACACTTCAAAAAATTTGGTGTATGGATCTGTTATAATAAATTTAGTACAGGAGACGATGAAATTGAGTATAGAATTGCTTTAGGGAAATGTTTGTCTACCACAAGGCGCTAAAAAATCAAAACATTAACCTGTGAATTGGAGACATGTTCTTAAAATGTCAGATCTGGATTTTTATATGGATGCCAAGCATGGCACCCAACCCATTCAGGAAAATCTAAACTGTCAACTAAAGACGAACGCTTTCTCAGATCAATGTTTAAAATGGCTTCAACTGAATGGTCGCTTTAGCAGACTGTCGCTACAGAATCATAAAGGAAGAAATCTACCAAATAGCAGAGACCACATCATATGAAGACTTCCAACAGCGGCAACAACAAAAACGGATAGCACATGTCACTCGAAGAGAGAAAATAATGTCATAAGATGTTGACATTCCACACTACTTCAAAGGTTAGGAAGGAAACCTCTATCAATGCGAGAAAGAACGATAATTGTTACTGAAAATGAGAAACCTATTTTCATGAAAAATTGTTTTAAGTGAAAGATTTTACAGATTTCAACCAACAATAGCAAAAATTGTTTGAACCGAAAATAGCACTTAGCTGTTTGGTCAATGAATGCTGAATGTTTCCTTATAAGGAAGCGACTAATATTGCTGTTACTATTCGTTTCACAATAGACCTGCGAAAAAGAAACTACTTCTAAACTGTATAATAAGTGCTTTGCAGCCTCTTGCTTTCCTGCCTGCTGGAAGTCCTCATCTGTTGTTCCATTTTTTTAAGAACTCCGGTGAACCGTTCGACCTTTACAAATATCGGCCTATTAGCGTTCTACCTGTTATGGGGAAAGTAGAGGACCTAATCAATGCTCAATTGCTTAAGCATCTGACATCACAGAGTCTTCTTTCAGACAAGTAATATGGCTTTCGTTTCTCCAGCTCAAATGCTGATGTACTGATGATAATTGCGGAAAGAGTGTATGAAATCCTAGATAAGAAGAGTGATGCCCGGGTTGTAGCTTTGGACAACTTGAAAGCTTTCGACAGGATATGGCATACAGATCTTCTCCACAACCTGAAAAGTTACGGTAGGTCCGAAAAAGCTTTTGAACAGATCCAATCTTTCCTATCAAATTGTAAATTGAAAGTAATCCTGAACGGCCACCCTTCCAGTTCCTTTCATACTAATACAAGTGTCGCCCAGGGATCTATCCTTGGATTTACTTGATTTTAATTTTCATTAATAACCTTCCTGATGGCATCAGCTCTCAACTTGGTATCTATGACACAACCATTTACTCCTGCCTCGATAGTAAATCTGATCAGTTTGATAAGATCAAATGGCAGCTGATATCCAAAACGTCCTTCCTGGGGCAAAGGATTGCTTGTTAATCTTAACGCTTGCAAACCTAAACTGCTCTCTATTAATCATGTGAGAGATCCCTCTCTGCCTTCCATCAGCATGGCTGATGCTAACCTCCAGGAAAGTGACTCGTTGCGTCTTCTCAGGCTAACATTCTCAGCTGACATAGAAGTAGAGAGATTATATTGAATCCATTGCTAGCCCATCTGCTAAGGAAGTTGGTTCACTGTGTCGGGCTAGACAATTTTTCTATTCAGAATCTATCAAGTACCTATAAGTCTACCATTCGTCTATGCTTAGAATATTACTGCCACATATGATCCAGTACTCCTGTTATTTATCTAGATCTCCTTGATAAAATCCAAAGAAGAATAAGTAATATTATTGGCCCTGTTCTGGCATCACGGCTTCAGCTTGTTTTCCCACCCTAAGGCAGCGTCTTTGTGTCTTTTCTATCAATACATTCTTGGTTATTGTTCGGATGAGCTTTTCGCTATAGGACCTAAACTCTTTGAATCTAAGCGCAGTACTTACGATGAGGTCTCATCAATTTAAATTTGAGCTGGCTAGATGTAACCGTAAGTTCTATGCTAAGTTTCTTTTCACGCACTTCTCACTTGTGGAACTCCTTTCCCGTTCCATGCTTTCTAGCCAGATTTAATTTGCAAGAATCTAACTGCAATGTCAATCGCTATTTCCAATTTCCCTGATGACAACTTCTTTTGTTTGCGCTCCTTCGTAATGTTCCTGTTTCTAACACTTCTACACCAAGTAACCGGTTGTGTCTCAGTGACTTTATTGCCTTGCTCTTCTTGAACTCGATTAAAAAATGAGGACAGGTTAGGGATAAATGTTTTGCTATTGATACCGTGTAAACCAGTAAAACATGTCACATGAAACTTGGAGAATCGGGAACAAGTCACTCGGATTACTTCAAAAAATGCCAGCAAAATATATGATATGAAATAATTTGATTAAATGCCCAGATGAAATGCATGAATTCACTTCACGCAGTCGGCTATATCAAGGATTGTTTCGTGTTAAGGCTACCATATAACTCTGTATAATCTTCGAAGAAAAGAGACGGGTACCGCCAATTGACCCTCATTCAACATTGTTCACCACCAGTTTTCCGACAACTCTCTTAATCTGTATTTGAAATTCTTGTGTGCTCTTGTATGTGACAATTTAATTCATATTTTACATTAAGTCCTAATGCTTTCAAGATATGAGATGTGTTTCATTAATGGATTAGAGGAAGATTATTGAATAACCAGATTATAATACTGCTTGATCCTTCGTCTCTTACGTAGCGTATACGTTACATCCTGCCAACACCTCATAAATAATGGACGTTTTGATCGTAAGGAAAGGCGAAAAAGACTTATCAAAGACGCTGTTTGGTTGCAGTCAAAGAAAGAAATAAAAAAGAAAGTAAGAAGGAAAGGGAAGATAAAAACAAGTGATAACGATCTCGTGTGTCTGCTTCAGTGAAATGGTAAACCTTGTCAATTTCAAAGATTTTCATTTGTACCCTCTTACTTCTTCAAATAATGGCCTGAATTTAAAAGTTAGGATTCTTATTGCAATATTTTGCTAAAGTTGTTAAATTCAAATATTTAACCTTGCAATTAGGGAATTTCCATGGTTAATTTATAGTCATACAACGCGCTAAGGGTTTACGAAATCATTAACTTAGGAATTACGATTCATCAGAAAATTGAAATAGAGAAAACCGTGACATTTTCACGGGGTTTTCTAGTTAACATTATTATTATTATTTCCTTTGATTTCTGTTGTATACTCATTTCTTTCCGGGTCCCAACCAGAGACCTACGGTCAGAAATGGCAGATTACATTTTTCACATATATTTTACATAGATTTTTTTTCAAGATTATCACCCCAAGCAAGGCTGGAGCTACTAGCACGCAAGGGGTTACAGAAGGTTTGGAGGAAAAGCAGATAGGAGTGGTAAAGGAGAGGATGTGGAGAAAGATAGTGGATCGATCAAGGCAAGGGGGTTACAGAAGATTTGGAGCGAGAGCAGATAGGAATGAAAGGTGAAAGGATGTGGAGAAGGGAAGTGGATAGATCAAGGCAACTGGAGATGTCGATTGACATTACACTTAAATAGTTGGAGATTATATTTATCAGGGAAACAGGAATAAGGAAGGGAGTTCCACAGGCGAGATGTGCGAGACATGAAGCTATTGGAGTAGAAGAGACGTCTACATCTAACAGTTTCAACGGTGATAAAGCCCTTCGTAAGGTGTGGGATGTTCTTGTGAGAACAATATTTTGTATTTTTTAAGGCATCAAGTAGCAGGAATCCTTGCAATGAGCACTGGAATCTTTTTCAATCAATCCGAGTGCTCCAAGTACAACTGGAATTTTTGATGTCCTCGTGTACCACATTTTTGAGATTTCGATTTCAATGTCCTTGTATTTTCATATTTTTCTGAAGATCTTCAAAGATACATTACAGTCTGCAGGGACTGCCATGTCAATAAGAAAGCACATTTTGTGTTTGCGGTCTCTAATCACGTTGTCTGATTCATTAGCTTTGATTGTTCTGTCAGTGTGCATTGTAAAGTCCCATAAAATTGTTATAGGTCCTACCTCCGTAACCGGGTCTGGGTGGTGAACATACCAATTTCTTGCAGTTTCCTTTACGTAAAAGTTGCAGATTTTCCAGTGCAAATATTGGCCCACTCTGTCGTGACGGGTTTTATATTCAGTCGGTGCCAATACCGCAAAACTTGATACAAGATGGTCAATTGTTTCTGGATATTTATCACAGAATCTGCATTTTGGTGTAACACAAATTTTTTTATTAATAATTTATTATTATTATTATTATTATTATTATTATTATTATTATTATTATTATTATATGCTTTATGTTGATTCGGCAAATTGGATGATCCGGCAAATTGGATGATCCGGTAAATTGGACGATCCGGCACGGTTCTAGAAAGAATTGTGATGAAAAATCGGAGGTCAACTATGAAAAAAAAGAACGTGTAACTTATATTTGGAAAGAAAGAAAATTCATTTAAAAGTTTAAAGATATCAAACTAAAACGAAACTTTTTAATCTTTAAAAAACACTCTTTTGCCATCAGAAAATGAAAGAAATTTTAGCGTTTATTCGTCGACCAAAATAAATAATGTAACGTCCATAATTTTCACGGAAGTATAGAAAAATTGATTCGTTTTTCTCTTCAAAAACAGACCTTAAATGTCGTGTCGCTTTCATTAATCCCTTAAGACGACACTCTCTAACCCAGGAAGTTAGAAGAATAATTAAATAACTATCAATTTCAACTGGTTAGGGAAATTTGAGTCTAGTAAGAACTCACAAAAATCCCTAAAAATGCTAAGATCCATATTGCTAATTTTCCTTATTTCAAATTTTTACAGAATTAGAGCTGTAAGTTGATAAATTGATAGATTTAGAGCCCAGCTAAAATAATATACAAGACAGACCGTTTGGGAGAAAGGTTGAAATGTTTTGTTCCTGCTAGCTCAAATAAATTTCACTACTAAACAAAAAAATGCAAACTGAATTTCTCGTCGGTAAGAAAATGGAATTTTTGTTAAAACTCTGTTATTTTAGAATAATTGATGCTATATTTGAATAGTTCGTAAAAGAAGGGAACCAAAATGATTTCCATCGGTTCAAGGCTCTGGTTAATGAGCAATGTTTTTTTCTTTAAAATTAAGGACGTTGTCATATTTAGCGTGAATTAAATTCTACGTTCCAATTACGATTACTTGGTTATATTTGCAGTATGAATCAATTTAAAATCTATAATCCAACAAAAAGTTTCGCTTTGAGGATAAATGAAGATAGAATGTGTTTGAAGTTTCCAAAGTTAAATTTCAATCGATGCCCAGTTTCAAAATGAAAGAATCTTGCTTCATTGTTAATATAATTAGATTGAAGTCATGAGATGAAGACTGAACAGCGAAAAGCTTTTACTGCAACACAGTACACGTTTAAAAAATTATAATTACTAAAATGTAAATTACACATTTCATAAAATCAATCATTATTGTTGCTATTATTTTCTTTTCTTTATTCTTTTATTTTTACTGACATTAGTTTTCTCATCATCATTGCCGCCATTGTTAATTTTTCAGTTTGTATTTATGTTGTTTTGTTTTCGGTTTTTGTTTTTGTTTTTTATTTAAATAATTATTTTCTCATCATATTCCTCCACATCGTAACCGAAATATCACTATTCAAAAATTGTGAAATTTTCCTCTCCCATAAAGATCTCTTTATTTCAATAAAAGTATCTTGCAGTTGGGTTTTACCGGCTAAGTCCCTATTCCGAGCCTCGATATCAGTTCACTTGATTTTCGAAGCAATATCTTTTTTTCTGGATGAACTACAGGATAAGAACTGTGATTTAAATTGAATAATTCGAGCTGAAAAAGACAAGCAAGCTTCCTTCATGTAATTATTTTCTGATCTTCTATATCTGGAGTTGAATAATTATTTTCGTTGCATTTTAAAATAATAAAAAAAATAGTATAAATTACAATGAAGCACCATTAAGATAATCAAATTTGTTATAAGTTAATTAGGGGAAAAATTCTCGGTCATTTCTCCCTGACAGTAATTTGGAAAAATCTGGATAATTTTCCCAAGGAACTTGTCGGAAATTTGACAAATAGATAAAGATATTTTCTTTACTGTTTTTTCTTATCTTTCGGTTTAATTCATTTTATACTGTTTTTATATTTGTTTTGATTTTTTCTTTGATGTTTCTTGTTTTTTCTATTTACATTTTTTAGTTCAGGGTTATTTGTTTTCTTTCTCTTATCCAGATGAGCTGTGTCCGCTTATTGTCGGTACATCATCTTCAATAAACTTCCGACTCTTATTAGATAATTCGCAATGGTGCAGCAGTTATATTGTGTGTTTAGGTAGTGTGTTATGGTCCAATATCCTCGTACCACTGTTATGGTCCAAGGTTAGGACCAAGGAAGAACAACACGAACACAAGAGTAGAAATAACAAAGATATATTAAACAGAATAATAATACAAGATGTTGAAGGTGTTAGTATGACTGTCAGTCTGGTTTAGAGTGAACTACTATTGTCTCGACTCGTTCCGTCTCGACTCGTTACACTTCGCTCTCTTCCGTCTCTTTTGTGAGGCGGAGTCTTTATAGTGTCAGGAAGAGTTCATTGTCGTTACAGGTAAGATCCCATAACAGATAGATAGATAGATAGATAGATAGATAGATAATGAAAAGACTGTGATAGATAGATAGATAGATAGATAGATAGATAGATAGATAGATAGATAGATAGATAGATAGATAGATAGATAGATAACACACTGCGACTGTAGTTTGCTCGATTCTCACTTAGTGCACAATTATTGTGGCCTTGAATAAGCGAAATAATTTCAGGTGTTTTATGGTATAGCTATGTTTAACGAATTGGCTTTAAATATCCATTCGTAGAGTTTAATTGTTTGCGACCAAAAAATTTGGCCTTGTGCCAGGCTTGCTGAATTATCTAAATGCTCATTGTTACAATAATGCGTTCGATTTTTCTTCTATGCTCCTCGTTTGTAGCTTTAATCCAGACTCAGGTAAGTTTGCGAGAGATCAATAGTTTGCATGTTTTCCGTCATATGAAGGTATATCAATATTGGGAAAGTACTTTTATCATTTTGGATAATTTTCATTTTTTGTCGTCCATACTTCAGCTATCCTTTAGGATGCCCGGTAAAATTAAGCGATGGATAATAAAAACAGAATTAAAAGGAAAGAGACAAAGAAGCGGGATTTCATCTGAGGATGTAAGGGAAAAAGCTCATTCAATACATACTTGACTTTTGTAATGACTTGCCAATTGTTGTGCTATACAAAGCAACGGAAACTGGCTTTTACGAAGTGACAATGTAGACTAATGATTTCTATTGTGGAACGCAATCCCCACCGGTGGGACATGGTAATATTCTGGTGGGGCATACGTAAAAGATCCACCCTTCGGCTAACTATACCAACATGACCTCAAATTTCATTTTGCATTATTATTTCATGATTAAAATGATCAAAGTATATTATAGAATAAGCTTTCATTCAAATATTTTATATTTTTGCCTTTCAGTTTTCTATTATATACAGGGTGTCCATAAAGTTCGTGTGCACTTTAAAAAAATTATAACTTTATTAGTATTTGCGATAGAAATAATTTGTAAAAAGGATTAGAAAGATGTAAATCTATATTTTTTAAGGTTTTATTGAAATTTTATTTAAGTTTCCACATGTCCTCCATCATTAGCAATACAAAGGGTAATACAATTTTGCAGTTCACGGAAAACATTTGCCAACTGATTTACAGTAATGCCTGAAATCACATTAGTTATTTTAGCTATACTTAAAACTAGGTACATTAAACTTTATAACATTTTTTACAGATTATTTCTATCGCAAATACAAATAAAGTTATAATTTTTTTAAAGTGCACACGAACTTTATGGACACCCTGTATTTTGAAACTATTTATACTTAACTGTCTTTTTGAATTTTTGGATTTTTCTCTTTCATGGACGCCATGGTCTATGGAGGTTTGTTTAGAGACCAAGTTAATGGCCTTTTAAGCTTCCTTCACGTGAATTGTAGTAAAATTTTGAATATGCAAAATATTACAGATGTGGGCAACAGAATTTTAGAAATACCAAAATGGTGCATGGCCCATAATTGGTTGGGAATGACTGATATAGACCTATGTTTTGTTATATTTTTTTTAGCGACATATCAAAGTCTATGGCTTATTTAATGCCGAAATCTAAATATTTTGAGCACAATTGCTATGCCTTCAACTAAAGATGAAATGTATTGTTGGTCATTTTCACTATGAATTTGTATTGTTGGTTGTTTTTTATATAACATGTATTGCTTGTCTTTTTACTATAAAGATGTATTTTTATACTTTCATAATGTTTTGGTTTTGGTTTTTGGTGGGGAGCACTATTTGCCCTAAGTTTGAACCCTAAAAGGTGCTGCCACCCCGGGTTAGGGTGGAACTTGGAACAATAATAATTAAGAGATGGTCCTACCCTCCTCAAAATCCACCGATTAGAGGCCTTGGAGCCGGATGTAGTTTATGGTTATACCCAGATCTCGTACAGTCATCCACCACATCTCATACAAATACGCAAGTTGAGTATAGTTAATGCATTAAAACTGGTTAAATCTTATTAGATTTTATTATTAAAACTGGTTAAATTCTATTATTAAAACTGGTTAAATTTTATTATTAAAACTGGTTAAATTTTATTATTAAAACTGGTTAAATTTTATTATAAAACTGGTTAAATTTTATTATAAAACTGGTTAAATTTTATTATAAAACTGGTTAAATTTTATTATAAAACTGGTTAAATCTTATTACATTTTATTATTAAAACTGGTCAAATTTTATTACATTTTATTATTAAAACTGGTTAAATTTTATTATAAAACTGGTTAAATTTTATTAAATTTTATTATTAAAACTGGTTAAATTTTATTACATTATATTATTAAAACTGGTTAAATTTTATTATTAAAACTGGTTACATTTTATTATTAAATCTGGTTAAATTTTATTACATTATATTATTAAAACTGGTTAAATTTTATTATTAAAACTGGTTAAATCTTATTAAATTTTATTATAAAACTGGTTAAATTTTATTAAAATTTATTATTAAAACTGGTTAAATTTTGTAAAAACTTATTATTGCCAAATGAGACGCAAATCGACGACAATCATTTTATATCTCTTGTCTGTTTAAGCTTAGCTACAAATCAGGTTTATGGATGCTGATTTTCAAGGCATTCAAGGCCTTTCACTTTGTAAGATTTTTTACATCCAATTTGACCTTGTGTCATACCAAGCTAAGCTTAATAAATTCAATCTTAAGATCTCAGTCTTTGTCGCTGAGATTAGAAAAACAAAAGGTTTCAACGAGGATTTGCAATTCAGGCCCTTCCAATTTTAAATATTGACGTCACAAAATAGCCCAAGCTTACAACTGGTCTCAATTTCAGTGCATTAAGCTAACGAGTTCAGGTCTTTTTTTATATACTAAAATCCAACCACTACAAGGCTTGAGAGTCACTCAAGATATAAATACACGGTCAAAATGATAAAGACTGATGGAAAATAATGTGGTAAGAAGTGTAGATTATGTGGTCAAGATTGTAGTGTTCAGAGAAGCATCCTCGTGGGAGTCTTTTTCACAAAGTAGCAGTATTCATGAAAAGATGGGTGGTACTTCCACCTTACAAATGAAATAGGGTGATTCGATTCCGTGTTCATCGTATGTTGAGTCCTAGCTGTAAAGGTCTGACCTATTTGGGAATAATGAATGAAGTTCATCCGAACATTTGCCATGTAAATTGTGACATAATATGGATCGGCTTAAAACGTTAAGGATTTGGGAAATAAGCTACGGAATAGAAAACGAGTCATCCCCTCAGAGAACAAATCATTTACTCAGAAAGAAAATCATCCCATCAGAAAACAAATCATTTACTCAAAAAACAAATCATTTCCATAGAAAACAAAGCATTCCCTCATAAACCGAATCATTCCCCCAGAAAAGAATTCATCACCTCAGAAAACAAATCATCCTCTCAGAAACTAATTCATTTACTCAGAAAACAAATAATCACATCAGAAATCAAATCATTTCCATAGAAAAAAATCCTCCACTCAGAAAACAAATGATTTCTATAGAAAACAAATAATGCTCTCAGAAAACAAATTCATTCACTCAAAAAACAATTCATCACCTCAGAAAACAAATCATCCTGTCAGAAAATAAATCCTTTACTCAGAGAACAAATCATCCCCTCGGAAAACAAACCATCCCCTCAGAAAACAAATCATCCCTTCAGAAAACAAACCACCCCCTCAGAAAACAAATCATCACCTCACAAAAACAAATCATTTACCCAGAAAACAAATCATTTACTCAGAAAACAATTCATCCCCTTAGAAAACAAATCATTTACTCAGAAAACAAATCATTTACTCAGAAAACAAATCATCACATCAGAAATCAAATCATTTCCATAGAAAAAAATCTTTCCCTCAGAAAACAAATCATTTCTATAAAAAATAAAAAATCCTCTCAGAAACCAAATCATTCCCTCAGAAAACAATTCAACAACTCACAAAACAAAAATCCTCTCAGAAAATAAATCATCCCCTCAGAAATCGAATCATCCCCTCAGAAAACAAATCATTTACTCAGAAAACAAATCATTTACTCAGAAAACAAATCATCCACTTAGAAAACAAATTATTTACTCAGAAAAACAAATCATTTACTCAGAAAACAAATCATTTACTCAGAAAACAAATCATCCACTTAGAAAACAAATCATTTCCATAGAAAACAAATCAACCCCACAGAAACCAAATCATTCCCTCAGAAAATAAATCATGTACTCAGAAAACAAATCATCACGGCAGAAATCAAATTATTTCCGTAGAAAAACATCTTCCACTCAGAAAACAAATGATTTCTATAGAAAACAAATAATGCTCTCAGAAAACAAATCATTCACTCAGAAAACAATTCATCACCTCAGAAAACAAATCATCCTCTCAGAAAATAAATAATTTCCTCAAAAAACAAATCATCCCCTCGGAAAACAAATCATCCCTTCAGAAAACAAATCATTTACTCAGAAAACAAATCATCACCTCACAAAAACAAATCATTTACCCAGAAAACAAATCATTTACTCAGAAAACAATTCATCCCCTTAGAAAACAAATCATTTACTCAGAACACCAATCATCCCCTCAGAAAACAAATCTTTTACTCAGAAAACAAATCATCCCCTTAGAAAACAAATCATTTCCATAGAAAACAAATCAATCCCTCAGAAAACAAATCATTCCCTCAGAAACCAAATCTTTCTCTCAGAAAACAATTCATCACCTCAGAAACCAATTCAATTCCTCAGAAAACAAATGATGTACTCAGAAATCAAATCATCCCCTCAAAAAACAAATCATTTACTCAGAAGAAAAATCATCCCCTCAGAAAACAAATCATTTACTCAGAAAACAAATCACACCTCAGAAATTAAATCATTTCCATAGAAGACAATTCATCACCTCAGAAAACAAATCATCCTCTCAAAAAATAAATCATTTCCTCAGAAAACATATAATTTCTATAGAAAACAATTAATCATCGCAGAAAACAAATCATCTAAGAATACATATCATCTCCTCAGATAACAAATCATTCCCGCAGAATAGAAACCAATCCCTCAGAAAACAATGCATTCCTTCAGAAAACAAACCATTCTCTCAGAAAACAAATCACTTCCTCAGAAAACATATCATTCTCTCAGAAAATAAACCTTCCATCAGAAGATCGTTTATACGATTTTGAGCTTCATGAAGGCAGGAAAGTGAGGCTTGACTAGCTTCAACCAAGATAAGGCAGCGATACTCCAATCCTGCTCTAATCTAGATCTTTTAAAGAACAACTGAACCAGGTACTTCGTGAAAAGGTAGAATGAGTCGACCATTTTCACACTATTTTTAGCAATGTATTATATATGTTGAAAATTAAAATAATAAAAAACATATTTTGTTAATTTTTTGCGTGTACACTTATTTTGTAGATATACTGTATTTTATTTTAAAATTAAAAAACAATGTACCCAAGTGTCAAGCTGTTAGCAGACGTGTTGTCGTCTGCTAATTTAATGATTTTCTTTTATCACAGACGTGTATTATCGTCAGCTTTAGTCATTATTTTTTATATATACTGTCGGAAAAAGGAAAGAAAAGAAAATTGATGTTTATTTTTCCCATTTCTGCGTATGCAAAATTGACTCGTTTGAGATGCCTATAAAAAAGCAAGTTAGCCTTTTCAGTTGTTTAGCCTACAGCCTAGGACCTTTAGTCTGCGCCTTTAGCCAAACAAGATAGTGACGTCATCACCCCTTCCTCCTCAACTCAAGGAGGTTCGTCAAAGAGCAGCAACTGGAGTCATCAACATCCACATGACGACCTAAACTATAGAAGAGAACGAGAGATTTCTCCACGCCTATAACGTCTTCGAGATGTTTTGCGAATAAAGCGGTTTCTAGTCCTTTCATGGCAATTTCTTGTGTGAGTCAAAAGTTTAAATATCTGGCAGAGTAAGCTTAGATTTTTAATAGTTAAATATGAAACCGGTTATTAAGTGCCTTAGTGGTAGCATGAAACATTAAAACAACTCTGGTGAAAAGAGGTGAGATATCCTTTTCGTTCCGTTAGTAAGTACCAAAAATTGCTTTATTTACATGTTTGATGTTAAATGGCTGGAAATAATCCCATAGCACTTAGACCTGTTGTTACTGCAATTTAAGTATTATTCATTTATGCCTACGTCCAACTGTTGTTTATATTGTAAATATAATTTCTTTCTCTTATTTCTATAAACATTGGGCGTTGTTGTTGTTTGTTTTCTTCGCTGTCTTATTGTTAACCTTCATATCGAAATTGTTGTCACTCGTTCCCGAACGGGAAGAATTTCTCAATAATGCACGTTCAAGTTGCCATCTTTTTTTTTTTTGTCTAGTATTATTGTCCTGTAAACGTTCGCGATCGCAGGCGTCAGCTTCTAATTGCTTTTTCCGATATTTGTATTCTACTTTAGATCAGGGTATATTTGAGACTTTCAAAGCAGGGAGTCTCATTTGGAGTGTCACTCTTCATCATGACTAGAAAAAAGGAGCCAGGATCTGAACGGTGATGGGCAAACTAGATTTTTTTAAGGCTTTGATAGAGGCCAGTTACCTCCCACCTATTAAGTTCTTAGAACTAGGTCAGAGGATAGATCAGCAAAGTTCCAATCATTTTGGTCTTTGGAAGTGCATCTATAAACAGCGGTATCATCTGTATAGGTGTGGCCTTGTGCCATACTCAGAACTACAGAATATTTTCAGGGCAACTGCTCTGACGAGCTCTTTCCGGTGGTGCCTTGACTACATGAATTTAAACGTGCTACTAGATTGGCAGCTAGGTCCCACTGTTTTACTATTGAAATAGCTAAAGGCAACCGTCACTTCCACTCGAGCAGTTTCATTTCTCGCACTTCCCACCTGTGAAACTCCCTTCCGTTTCCATGTTTCCCTAATGACTACAATCTCCAAAAATTTAAATGCAACATCAATCGCCAAATTCTATCTTCATCTTTTGTCCTTTTCCCAATCCTCCTTATAATCAGTTTTCTCTTTCCCTTTCACTGGCTGTAACCCCTGCGTACTAGTGGTATCCCCACCTTGCTTGGGGCGAAATGATTAACAAAATTTAAATGCAAAGTCAATCGCCATCTTCTATCTTCTTGAATCTCGTTCATCTTTTGTCCTTTCCTCAATCCTCACTATACTCAGACTTCTCGTTCACTTTCAGTCCTTGTTACCCCCTGCGTACTACTGGCATTCCTGCCTTTCTTGGGGTGAAATATTTTTTTTTAAATAAAATAAATAAATAACAGAATAATTTTATCAGATATGGATGTATATTTTTGTTTTAAAATACATTTTGATAAAATCAACCATTTGCCTGTATCGAATATTGATTATAGATAGAAATTATAACTTGGTAAGATTCACTTTTGTCACGAACGTGTGTCGTTAGCGTTCCCTGATTCCATAGAGATCAATTGACTTTTTTCGGCATTTTCAGAACGACTCCTTTAGAATTTTGTTTCGTTTTGTTTACAAAATGCACGGAGCAAATACGTGTCTTTCTACTCGGATTCCCAGGGAGTCGCCTGATAATTAAGAATTCCAGCCCATAACATTTTAATTTCAGTGTGCGCAGAGTAAACATAGTCATGCGAATCAATAAATATCTACACACATACACACCACACAATACACATAATCCCGTTGTATAATAAGAGAAAAAGAACCAAAAACAATAGCTATTCACTGTATAAGAAAGATGTTGAAAAATCGGGATAAAATTATAGCAGGTTTATACTTTAAAAATACTGTACACAAAAAATATAATTAGTAATTTTAATATATTCTTCTACGTTCCGATCATGATACCCAGATTCGAATCTCAGCATGGTCGATTTGTTACTTTTTGGTAATATTAGTCTGGGAAGACAACTGTGGCACTATTGGGAAATATCTGAAACCCATGCCAGGAGTTGACTCAAGACTTGTGAGTGAAATTACGCAGGTGAATGTGTACGGAAGCCGTCGATGGTTGTGTTAGCACAACGTCACAAGTCATCGTGACCGAGATTGATCATCAAAAACTGTAACTAGGATCCGATCAGCATAGTTACAGTACAAACCACAAATCGGCTCTGTGAATTCTGGAAACACACACATGCTCCTGGGCAGGCGTTTGCATCAGGAATTAGCTAACCACTCTCAGACATTCATACTCTGATACGAGCGGCCAGCTACACTATGAGTGCGCTAAAAGTATTTTTGTTGTTTTTATGGAACGGCAAGTACAAAATAAATATTAGCCGAACATGACCCTCAGCGAAACTGAAGACCTGGGCATGACGA
Source organism: Acanthosepion esculentum (assembly GCA_964036315.1). NCBI lineage: Eukaryota > Metazoa > Mollusca > Cephalopoda > Sepiida > Sepiidae > Acanthosepion > Acanthosepion esculentum. Next base: position 7,466,798 of record OZ038482.1, read on the forward strand.
TAAACTACATCCGGCAGCAAGGCCTCTGATCAGGAGGTTTTGAGGAGCGTGGAACCATCTCTTAATTGCTGTTGTTTCCAGGCCCACTCTAACCCAGAGGGGTAGCACCTGTTAGGATCCCAGCTATGGGTAAATAATGAGTTCTCTCAAACTAAATCAAAACAGAAAGTATAAAAATATATTTTTATAGTAAAATGACCAACAATTCATTTTACCTGTAGATGAAGGCATACAATTGTGTTCGAAATATTTAGATTTTGGTATTAACAGATTGCGACAACTATTCAGGAGATGTTATTAAATATACTTTAATGTTTAAAAAAATATTCAGCATTATTATTGCCCAGGTAATAAGCATTATAAGTGTTGTGGTGTCCTCCCTCTAAAGAGTCTATGTTAGACTCTTCCGGCTACTATAAGATTAGTAGGAGAGAAGGCTTCGAGGATCAGTCGCTCAGACTGTTCATTGACGGACGGAGCATTGCAACAGGGCAAAGTTTCGTCCGGGGAGGTAGACAGTCCCTGAACCCGTTTAGGCGGGTTCAAAGGGAATATATTTGGCCGAGCCTACGGGCTCAGAGTACCCACTATAAACCGGCCTTGTGCCACATACACCCTTGTGTGAGTCTGTTAAATATTAACAGTCGACCAGACTGTTCATTGCTGTCAAACTCCCGGCCGAGGCGGAGAGTATCTCCGACGAAGCTTTGCCGCAGGGCAAAGTTTCGACCGGGGAGGTAGACAGGCCCTGAACCCGTTTATACATGTTATAAAGGCAATATTTTTGACCTAGCAACGGGGTCGGATAACCCACACTAAACCGGCCTTGTGCCACATACACTCTTGTGGGGGGCTGTTAAATATTAACAGTCGACCAGACTGTTCATTGCTGTCAAACTCTCCGCCTCGGCGGAGAGTAACTTGGACGAGACTTTGCCGCAGGGCAAAGTTTCGTCCGGGGAGCTAGATAGTCCCTGAAACGGTTTAGGCGTGTTCAAAGGGAATATTTTTGGCCGAGCCTACGGGCTCGGAGAACCCACGCTAAACCGGCCTTGTGCCACATACACCCTCGTGTGGGGGTGGCTGTTAAATATTAACAATCGAATAGATTTACGGGTTCTAAGGGAATATTTTTGGCCGAACCCACGCTAAACCGGCCTTGTGCCACATACACCCTCGTGTTGGGGTGGCTGTTATATATTAACAATCGAATAGATTTACGGGTTCTAAGGGAATATTTTTGACCGAGCCAACGGGCTCGGAGAATCCACGCTAATCCGGCCTTGTGCCACATACACCCTTGGGTGGGGGGTGTTAAATATTAGCAGTCGCATAGATTGTTCAACTGTTAAACTCTCTGCCTCGAGCAGAGAAGAATCCGGACGAGGCTTTGCCGAAGTGCAAAGTTTCGTCCGGGGAGGTAGACAGGACCTCAACCCGTTTATACGGGTTCTAAAGGGAATATTTTTGGCCTTGCCTACGGGCTCGGAGAACCCACGGTAAACTCGGCCTTGTGCCACATACATCCCTCGTGGGGGTGAGGGGGCTGTTAAATATTAACAGTCGAATAGATTGTTCATTACTGTCAAACTCTTTGCCTTGTGCAGAGAGGAATCCGGACGAGGCTTTGCAGCAGGGTAAAGTTTCGTCCGGGGAGGTAGACAGACCCTGAACCCGTTTATACAGATTCTAAGGGAATATTTTTGGCCGAGCCTACGGGCTTGAATAACCCACGGTAAACTCAGCCTTGTGCCACATACATCCCTCGTGGGGCGATGTTAAATATTAACTGTGAATCGATTGAGCTCTAGTTCATTCGATACACTCTCACTAGTCGTGTAATTCTGGTGTACTTACTGTTTAATATACAATATATCTGCAAACCTGGTTTTGTTATTACTTAACCATTTACTAGGTCAGAACAATAATATAGTAGAAATAGCTATATTGTGGAAAATTTCTTTTTCCACAATATTTTTTACGTATTTATGTTATTTTTGTTTTTTATCAAAAACGACATTCTTGTACATGTAGTTATGGATAATATTATACATTAATTACTAATTTTATTTTTATTAATAACTATTTGTGCTCAGTTGTTGACATTAATAGATATCTGCTGATGTGTTAAAATTCTGGAATAATCTAATAATAAAAATATAAATTTCATCTCTCTAATAGATGTCGCGATCTGTAAATAACCCATAGAGGTTGATATGCCACTAAAAATAAAATAACCAACCAAACGCGAAACTCAAAATACTGTCTTCATGCGTCAACTCTGATATAATATACATATGCAAGGCGAAGTAATGAGTAGGAGGTACGCAATTCATCGTACTGGAAACCGGGCTCCCAAATATGGACATGCAATTTAATGTGGTTTAATCACACGCATAAGTAGTCTGTTCAGAATATGAAACAAAGCTCTTCTGGTATCAAGCACGACATGTCAGAGGATAAAAAATAGAAAATATTTTTTTTTTATTAGGCAAATGATTTCATCGTCGTTGCATTAGACATTATTATTTTGACGAGAGATTTTATAACACCAGCAAGGCTCACTGGTACTTCACAATGCTTCATTATTATTATTGTTCGTGCTATCATCTTGCTAGAGAATAATTTTAAGTGCCTAATTACCAAGTCCCTCCGAGATTTATGAGTAAAAGGGGGACTTCGGTAGAGTTATCTGTACATGTGTTTCGTTTAGAGGGTTTTCCGGATACGTGTACTTCTGCACAAAATAATGTTTTGTAGTTCTGAGATACAGATGTGTTCGTGAATTTTACTTACATGATTTTCGGTACCTTTTTTTATCATGCCCAATTCCCCCTATCACAATTTAAGGCTTATTTAAACTTCCTTAAGACAGGAGTTAATTGGTATTTTTCCAAAGAATTTGACAGTTCCTTTGTTTATAAGACCAATGCTCCTGTTGTGACGGCTGAAATATTAGTGGCTTTAGTGCCCTACATATTTTTAATCTCTACCATTAATTTTTTTTCAACTATTTTAAAGGCTACCTTACATACAACTGGAATAATCCTATCTACAATGCCTTTGTTGGAAACTGTTGTAATCTAGAGAGGGTTAGTGAATGAGGAATAACGAAAACGCAGTTTGGAAATGAAATGGTAATCTTATAAAGATACAATCAGCAAAATACAATACTCGCCAGCGGCGTTAAGTAGGTAAACCACTGCTAGCAGTGGACTACTTAGTATATTTCGATATTTACCTGCCTCCCCACGAGGTAGGATGCGGCACAAGGCCAAATTTCATGTGGATAAATCCGAGTCCATGGGCTCGAGCAAAAATTGCCCGTAGACCACGGATATGCTGGATCGGCTATCCTCTTCGGCATAGCCTCGTCCGGGTTCCTCTCTACCCAAAGGCAGAGAGTACGACGCGACAAGCGCTTTTCACGCTGATAGCTGATGCTGCCAGCTTTGACAGCATAGTGCTCCCACTTACAATAGTGTCCAACGTATTTATGGGGATTGGAATATACCCATTAGGTACGGTATATAACACTATCACAGTCTATTCATATCTATCTATCTATCTATTTATCTGTTGTAACCTAGTAAGGGTTACTGAATGAGGAATAACGAAAACAGAGGTTGGAAATGAAATGGTAATCTTTATAACATCAACAAAATACAATACTCACCAGCGGCGTGAAATAGGTAAACCACTGCTAGTGGTGGACTACTTAGACAGCATATTACCCCCACTTATAATAGTGTCCAACGTATTTATGAGGATTGGGACAAACCCATTAGTGTTCATAGGTACGGAATATAACAGAAACATTGGAATCCTGTGGTCAAGTCATATCAGTAAGTTGACAGATTCCTTTTTAAAATCTTTTATGACTTTATCTAGTCTATTTGCAGCAATTTCCTGCCTGTGGGGTCTGGAAAATTTCTCAGTATAGTCACTCCATAACCATTTGTGAAATTATTATTATTATTATTATTATTATTATTATACAAACAATGTTTTAAAAGATATAAAAATCAACGGCAAAAATGCTTCTTTTGGAGAACTCAAAGGCGATGTTAATGCGAGGTAGCTAATGTGCAGAAATATTAAAATCCGCTTTAGGACAGCAAGAAAATTTTCATTATTTACATTATTCGGACTATTGACCTCATCTTTGTCGCCATATTTATTACGACGTTTCGGCTGTTGTACGCTCCGGCCTTCTTCAGGTGGTTGGAATTTTCGAACTGAACACATTATTTTGCTCACTGGGGTAGACATTCCAACCACCTGAAGAAGGCCGGAGCGTACAACGGCCTAAACGTTGTGACAAATATGGCGACAAAGATGAGGACAATAGTCCGAATAATGTAAATAATGTACATAATACCTCATCTCAGAAATATACACAGATACTGAAGAGCCGAAACGTTGTAATAAATATGGCAACAAAGACGAGGACAATAGTCCGAATAATGTAAATAGTGTACGTAATACCTCATCTCAGAAATATACACAGATACTGAAGGAAAGTTTCCATTATCATTTGTTTGAATGTCTAATATAAAGCGAGTGTAGGTGAGTCAATCATCATTCGTCTCCTGGCGGCTTGAGGTATCGTATCGAAATGGTATACACGTCGTAAAACAAGCATTTTTAACTCGTTCCTTCTCAAAAAAAAGGCAGCATCATACTATCACGCAGTTGACAAATTAAGAAGAGGAAAAACTTTTTAAAAAAGAATCCTTAGAAGCCTTATAATGGCCGACGTGTTGAAATAAGAAGAGAGGAAGGCAAATAGTAAATCACAAAGGAAAACTTTTCTAAGAGCAAAACGTTCACCACTTTGAAAAGATCGCGAAAAGAAGACGAATGAGTAAAATTAAAATTGTAAGAAAACGAACAAAAATAGAAAGAAATGATTTTAAAAAATCGTATAAACGCTTCATGTTTAAGTAACGCAGTGAACCGAGAGAAATGAAAAAAAATGTAAATTGAATCACTTGAACTCCAGAAGATAGGGGCTTAAATAATACGAACTTGGAAAGACAAATTATTTTCGAGACAATTAAAGAAAGTGTTGAAATATAAAAAAATAATTGTGCCTGGAGTTGATTACACTTTAGAGTTAAGTTTTTTCACAATGTCTAAAGTCGAGGACATTCAAGGCTCAACAAATGCTAAAGTGAGTGTGATCATCATCACCACTTCGACCACTGTAGACGATCGAACGGCCAAGATAGACAGATAGATGGGAACAGACTGAGATAGATAGATAGATAGATAGATAGATAGATAGATAGATAGATAGATAGATAGATAGATAGATGTGAACAAACTGAGATAGATTTTTGTTTCGTAGTCACTTAGATAATAGATTTCTATAAAAATAAACTCCCTTGTTTTTTGCAAGTAGCGTTTTACATTCTCGATGGTCTTCTTAATATTCTAAAACGTTTATTAGTTTTTCAACCACAATTTTCTTAAATATTCTAATTTAATATTCTTTCTTTGAAAGGAATTATGGAAGTTTAATGTTTTACAATACCAGACCCAAAATTAAGTCCACTTCTCCTACATTCGTTGTGTCGAATAACTATTTTCACGAAATATCCAAACATTCTCCCAGCCATATAAGCATCCATCCAATTAAGCTATAGCTTCATCACAACAAATTATTACTGAAAATTCCTGTATTTCTTCGTCTAATTTACTCATTTCTCTTTGTGTTATTTACTTAAATATGGTACTTTGCTTACATTCATGTTTTTAGCCGATCTTTTTAGTTTTCTGAATATGACAAACGTACATCCTTGTGCAAATTAATTGAAATAACCACTTTAGTTTCTTTTCTTTAACCATATGATCAGTTTTAGACCGACAGGAGTGACAGAGTTTAATCGATTTCTATTTTTCCTCAGATTAAGTCATTTGTAGTGGTATGCAGTAATATGAATCTATTTTCAGGGTGTATGATGTAATTTGTTTGGCCTTGAAAAATATTGCGTCATCCGTGATTGGATCAGATTTTTATCACGCCCAGACACTATTGCCTCGACAGTCGATTAGTTGTCCTACGGCCATTGTCTGCGATGAAAATTACTCCAAGGAAGCGTACGAAAATTGTAATGCTGAAAAAATACACTGGCAAACCTTACCAGTGAGCAAATGAAAGTACTATAGAATGGCCCGTAAATTAGATTTAAGTCTAATCGAGAATCTGTGGTCAATCTGCCACGAACGAGTTTGTTGAATGGACATATGAAGTATTAACATGTGCACTGGGTGATGTCCCTTAGGAAAAATACGAAAAAATGTAAATAATAACGGAATTATTCGTTTTGTTTCAATTAATTTGCACAAGGGTGTACATGTTTATAAATTCTTGGCCATGAAAGAGTTTATTCTTCATTTTAAGTGCATTTTCTATGTTTTCGTTTACTTTGAAGTCGAGTGGGTGGGTATCATTTAACACAGATTTGGTGTAATACCGAACAAAAGATCCCTGGCACCTGCTCTAGGCTTTCACATTGCAAAGTCGCTCAGTAAAATGTCATATGATGTTGGTATTTATTTAGCATACTTTAGTCTGACACAGAGTCTGGATGCTGACAGATTCACTGGTGACAGAAATTGCTAACTGTTGCTGTACAACAGGTTCCCATTTATCTCTGCCTCTGTATGCCGTGTCTCTTCAGAACGTCGGTGATCATGGCTCTCCACATTTTTCTATCCTTTGTAGCTTTTATTAAGATTTGTTTTTTGCTGTTCTGAAAAATATTTATACAACGTCCTTATGTAGATTAGCGCTGTTTTCCTATGTCTCTATTGCCTTCAATATACCCTCTGAGTGTTCAATTTTCCAAGCCCTCTTTCCTCTTTTTACTGATTCTAAATATAAACGCCATTTTGTTCCCATTTTACTAAATCTTCCTCATTAGTCATATGTTCAGTCGATGGGATTCTCAGTAGCCTTCTATAGAACTAAATTTCTGCTACCTCAAGTCTCTTCTGTTTCTGTTAGGATATTGTCCAGCATTCACTTTCACATAGGAGACCGATTTGTATAAAATTTCAGCACTTTCTTTGTTTTTAAATAAATTTTCCTGTTTCTTAGTACTTTACTTAGCTTTCAGAATGCATCTTTCTCAATTCCAATGCGCCTTCGGATTGCGGTGTCACATCTTCCGTCCTCTGACAAAACCCATTCCAGATACTTAAATGTTTGTACTTGCTTGATTTTGGCATCTCTACTTCGAAGTTCGCATCTTGGACTGTTACTCTTGCTGGCAACAATACATCCGATCTTCTTACAATTGAACTTTAGTCCTTTCTTCTCCCTTTCTTTTATGCCATTTCTAGGAATTCCTACAGTTTCCTTTCTGTCAGACATCAACATTGTGTCATCTGCATATCTTATATACCATTTAGATTCGCCCGAAGACAAAACAAAAACTTTCTTGATTCCACTGAGTTCAAATTGAACGAACTTTTTTAGGAAAAAAATAATATTGAGTCTACGTGCAACTCTAATTCTCTTAAAATTAGTGGCTTTTTTTTGTTTTGGGAACTTTATATCGCACTACAAATACATTTTTATGTTCCTAAATACAGTACTATAAAATATATATCAGTATGACTCGCGTTGGAACCGGAGTGGTAGAAATAAAGGCTTTTCCGAATTATATTTTCACGAAATAACAATCAGCAACCAAACTAATTAACTCCCCTTTCTTCATTCAATATTTGACTTAAGCCGACTTTATCTAACGATTCAGATTTTCAAACACTTAGCAAAGAAGAATCTCATTCTGAGATACCAGATTTTCGATCACTTGCTTACCACTACTCCGGCTGTATTTGTTCGGCGAGACCAAAAAATCATATTTCTATAGTAATATTCTGACAAGAGTGACCATGGCGTGATTTCGAAATAGTTCATCACTTCTTTGAAGTCCTTATTTAAGGAACGTATCTAGCCTCGTCAGTTTGGATGTCATGCAGACTCGTTCAGAAATGTGTAAACTCTCAGTTGTATACAACCGCTTTCTCAGATCAATCACTAAAATGGGTTCCTGCGAATGAATCCTGTAGGTTTTAGCAAGGACCATCCTTCTACGAACCTCGTGAAGTGGCCCCACAGAAAAAAACTGTAGCAAATAAGAGAAACCGTATCACTTGAGGACTTTCAACAGCAGCAACACCTAAAATAGATAGCAGTTGTTACTCGAAGAGGAAATAATGATATAGTCAAGATTTTTTATGTACCTTACTAGTTCCAACAAAAGGTAAGGAAAGAGGCCTCCTTCAATAATGGAAAGAGTGATAACGGTTATTTGACTTAAGTAACCTATTTTTATTGAAAAATTATTTTAGTAGTAACATTTTATGAATTTTAACCGAGAGTAACTGTGATTGCTCTGTCAATGAATGCCAAATGTTTCCTTATAAGGAAACGGTTAATATTACCATTTCCCGGTGGCATCAAAACATTATGGCTTAGCTTCGTGTCTCCGTTTATTTACGTGCTGGGAACCTTGTTTTGCCCCACTTACTGCATGGTGAGAACTCAAAGACAGCAAATGTTTCTCCTGAAATTGCAACGGGTAAAGATTAATAATTTATTTGTATTCTTTCCACTAGGATAATGTCCTCATCTTTGTTGTTATTATCAAAACGTTTCGACTATTGTACCCTTCGGCCTTCATCAGGTGCTTTCGAACCTTTATTTTATCTCATATCTAAGAATATTGCGTCTAGTTCTCATGTAGTACTACACAGTTATTCCTCGCCCTCTTTCCACTGATTCTAATCTGCACTACCCGACCAACGGATTGAACTCACAATTACTACATCACCAACGCTTTACTCCATGGGACAATCCTGGCTTTTAAAATTGGAGCCTTTAATTCACCAACAGCTTTATTGTTCTCCCATTAAATCTTTTCATACATAACTTGAATGCTCCTAATATGCTCGGGAGACTTAGTTTGGGTTCAAGGAGACTTTTCTAGAACAATCAATGGGTATCGAGCAAACTTTCAACTGCCTGGTATATAAGCACGCTAATTATCATCATAGGGTCGCTACGCAGCTGATCACCTGACAAGTTCCCTCCACATATCTGGGTTGAAAGCATGAGAGGTATTCTTTCATGCGTAGTGTGTATTGTCGAATCCACCCCACTCCAGGTCAAATCACAGCCGACGTACCCCAACTTGAAGGCTTGCTTTGATGCAGAACACGTGACCGTTGATACCATCCGGTCTGGTTGTTAACTTCAGTCTCCACCCATCGAGAGCTTGTCATCATCGCACCAGCTGCATATATAACTATGGAGTCCAGTCTAACCCATTATGCCAGATGACCTTTGACTTTACACACAGGTCCATTCGCCGCTCTGAGATGTCTTGCTTTTAATCCTGATGAGTGTCTAGCCACCTTCATGGTGAGGGAACCGGTTTAGTCGCAGAAGACCTCATCATGAGACAAGTACTACTAGGTTAAAGGGTACCAAATGCATTGACCTGACGTAAATGATCAGCACGTTAAAGATTGTGTTTCTCTGTTTTATCACAGCTTATACTATTCAGCACTTCTTATCATCAGATGTCTGGCATTTTTAACCAAAATGTGATTATTTACAATTCTGACAATGATATTTGACAGCATATTTAACAGATATTTTTAATTAAAGTTTATGTGATGAACGCACTTGCCGTTGTATGAAACTCTTTCTATAGACACAGAAACACTGTTACGTCGACACAGGAGAGAGATTTATAGCTTTCAGTAGATAATTAGGAAAACAAGGTCTCATGAGTGCATCTCATCAGCTTAAAGAATAGCACGTTATTTATTTGAAAGAAAAATAATACCAGTTGTGGCTCGCTGTTTCAAAAACAATCTCATGGCATGACAAATTATGTTACACCAACTTCTTCAATGTCTTGCTGTAGACAGATGATATTTCTAAAGTGATTTGTTTTTTACATTGTTGGGAATATTGTATAATCCTTCGAGACTGTTCGTATTCTATCGCCTTGTTTCATTTAGTGTACTATCAATCTTATCACTTTAGGGTTATGATTATAGCAACGGCTGACCAATGATCATGTGTCTGGGACGTGTACAGAAACGGCAATAAAGATTATAATTAAATGAAAGGTGCAGGAGTTCATAACATTACTCATTAATTGTTTTTGTGTTTATTAAAAAAAACTAGCAACGTTACCCGGAGTTGGCCGACCTAAGTCCTTCTTTCTTTTCTATTGCGCTGTCTATGCTGCAAAAAGTTATTGAAGAAACTGTCGCAATTTACAGCAGTCTGATTCATAACGTTTCTGAGATTTATAAAATATGCTATTAGAAATGTGAACATGGTCTAACAGAGAATTGAGTCAGCCCGGTAAGCACCAGGACTTGCGTCCCCTTCTGCAATGGGCTGTTAAGAGAAGACCTACTTAGAGTAGGTGGCGCTGCCTATTTGCATCTTAACAATACTGGGTAGGTATTAGACAATACTCAGCGTGGGTCTGGGACTAGGAGAGCTATATAACACCAGTGTTTTTCTCATCGAGAGCACTGCTCTCGACGTGTGAAAACCAGGCAAGAGGAACACATAGTTCACTTTACTAAGATCTAAATGCTAAGGTAGTTACCGATTTCAGAATAGAAAAATGGCTAAGCAATTTAAATTAATAAGGAACACACAAGACCAGACTAGATAAGAATAAAAAAACAGTTATTTTTAATGACTTTTTAAAGCTGAATATAAAAATTTTAAGTTTTATGCAAAAATCGCGAAGTTGAGCAAGATATAAAACACATGCTTATAAGTGATAAACTCTCATTTATTTGATGTCAAAGTTTTATGCATTGTTTCACTCGCACACAAACAAGCTATTTTGTATATATTTGAATTTTGTAAACTTCGAGCGGATACTGACACACGAATTTGAGGTATATATAGAGAGAGAGCAAAGATATATATATATATATATATAGATATATAATACAGAGAGAGCTTATATTATATATATATATATATATATATATATATATATATATATATATATATATATGAAGAAATATAGTTTTAAAGTGTGCTATATTCATGTGATAATGTGCTCAATATCAGTGATAGAGCGTATGTAAATATAAATATAAAAGTGAACATTGAAGTCAACACTCAGAGGCGACAGACTGTTTCATGCTAGACGCAATCGTCAGGCGGCCTGACAATTGCGTCTAGCATGAAACAACCTGTCGCTTCTGAGTATTTACTTTAATATTCACTGATATATATATATATATATATATATATATATATATATATATATATATATATATATATATATATATTAGATATAGAGTGAGAGCTTATAGAGCGTTATATATTTACAGAGCAAATAATTACTTGTGTATAGTGATTACGATTCTCACATGTGGACTTGTGTTAAACTAAAGTAAGTTTAGTATTAGTGAAGGCCTAATAGTGAAGAAGCTATCTAATTCACATGATTTGTCGTTTACATATTCATATGCAAATTACGATAAAATAGTATTAATGACTGCAATAACTTTATATACTAAAAATCTATTCTCTAATATAAAGCACAGCTTAATCAGTTATGCCGTTGTTATGGTAAAAGAAGATATTACTCGGTCAAAAAACGAACGTCCTACCAACGTCAGTAAATAGGGAATATCAGGTTGCTAATTAGTCAGTTATGTGCCATGCGTGATACACGCTTAGATGATCATGTATCTTTCTATACATGACTGACGAGGCAGATTTTTTCCCACAGTAGTTTGTAATTTCTTTCTGCGGTAGACCAGTTGCCATCCAAGGCTACAGAACCCGTTCTGCCCTGCTATTTATCCATAGCTGGGTAAAGAAGAGGATTCATACTTTTCCCAAGGGTATTAGCACGTAAATGAATGTAATGGATTCGACTGGAATTTGAACTCGGCTCTCCGATTCCTCAATCCGCGCCGCTATCTATTACGCGATTCGTTTTTTTTAATTTTGTATAGTCTTAACTTTCTTTCGATAACTTTATTTTAACGATGTAAAAGGTGCCTTCCAAAAGTTAAGCAAAGCATTAAAAAACATGAAGATTTCGTTAGAAACAAAGAAAAGGGTACTTAACTGTTATGTAATACCGGGCCCCCTATATAGAAATGAATGCTGGATAATCTCACTGATGAAGAAGTGACTTGAAGCAACAGTAATGTGGTCCTACAGAAGGATGCTGAGAATACCATGGATTGAACATGTGAGCAATGACGAAGTTTTAGAGAAAATGGAATCAAAAAGGATCCTTATATTTAACATCAGAAAGACACAGTTGAAATTTCTATGGTAGATGAGGAGGAAAGAAGGTCTGGAAAATTTAACACTCACAGGACAGATTGACAAGAAGGACAGAAGAGGGCAGTGCCTAAACCCTGCCTAAAAAGCTTGTATAAATGGTTGGTAGGACAGCAAAAAGTTCAAGCTTACTAAGAGCTACAAAGAAAAGGAAGATGTGGAGAGCTACGATCGCCCTCGTCCTGAAGGGACATTGTACAAAGAAGAAAAATAAGGATGTAAAATGCAGAAATCCTTCTTAATGCGATAATAGAGTTAATTGAATAGATAAGAATTATACATTAGTCATCCATGCAATAGTCAATTATGGTGGGCACTGGCTAGCGGCTCGGATTGGGGAATAGGAGAGCCGAGTTCGAATTCCAGTCGAATCCATTACATTCACTTACGCGCTAATACCCTTGGGAAAGGTATGAAATCCTCTTCTTCTCCCTCCAGCTATGGGTAAGTAGCAGGACAAACCGGGTTCTATAGCCTTGGATGGCAACTGGTCTACCGCAGAAAAAAATGGAACCTACTATCGAAAAAAATCTACCTCGTCAGTTATGTATCGAAAGATACATGATCACTTAAGCGTGAATCAAGCATGGCTCCTAACTAACTCGTTTTAATTTAGAAAACATATTTGGATATCTTGTATTCGCGCTTTTTTTTTTCGAAGCTATGAGTGACTACGTTATACTCTGGCTGTAAGTGGCTAGAATCGTGACGATAATCTTTTTTGTGGGGGGGGTAATCTTTTCACTCACCTTCATTATAGCGCACTCGTCTTTCGTAATATGCTAGGAGATGCCTATATATATATATATATATATATATATATATATATATATATATATATATATATATATATATATATATATATATATATATATATATATAATATAAAAGGCTCGAACACTAATATTGCATGGTTATAATTTATTACATTGGAATCATAATCACGATCCAATTCATCAGACCTACAAATTCAAAAAGTAATCGGACAATATAACTCCGGGTATAAAAAACAAACTTTTAGACTAAGATTTTACATATATATATATATATATATATATATATATATATATATATATATATATATATATATATATATATATATATCGGAAGATATTTTCCGATTTCTTTTGAATTTGTAGGTCTGATGAATTAGATCGTGATTACGATTCCAATGTAATAAATTATAACCATGGAATATTAGTGTTTAAGTCTTTTATATTATATATATATATATATATATATATATATATATATATATATATATATATATATATATATATATATATATATATATATATATATATATATATATATATGCTGCAGATACCTCTACAAGTCAGCCAGTTACTCATTCCCTTGTCCAATTTATTCCCTTTGTTTGATTGCTGGCGTTTTAAACTGAAGCAGTTTTTGCCGTTATAGAATGAGAATAAATAAGGAAGGCTATTAACATTATTTGATTTCCAGCACAGTTTATATTTAAGCATAAAGATTGTCTGATTCAGCAAACAGAGAAACTGAAGATGTTAATGTTTTGTCACGTATTTAAACATGGCGAGTGAAAGGAAGCCCAATAACCTTATTAAATTACATCAGTTGTCTAACAACAAAACCGTTTCATATAATTATTCCAGTCTTTGACGGCACCTTCTTAGATGCTATATTAAAAACCGAGAAGAAATTAATTTATTTTCCAGTATTTTATGCTTTTTTTTCGATCGTCTATTTCGCTTTTACAAAGGTCATTTTAACTCTAGAAAACGAATTGTTTTGTGGAATAATCGGTTATTTTCTTCTTTATTTCTTTCTTCGTTTGTTCTTGACTTTGATAGAAACCTTTTTAATATCTCATGAATGCATATGTCGCGATATTGCATAATATGAACGACATTTGTTGAAATAAAACTTTGAGTGACAAGAAGGGAACATGAGTGTTGCATAGGATTAATATCGTGAAAAAGTAAATGATTGGACAATATTAATCCTTTGCCAAGCTGAAATTAATTCTAATTTTTGCTAATTTTATGGGAACACAAATTTAATTTAATTTTGTAATCTATCTGCAAAAGCTAACCTACTATTAATTATACCCAGTAGAAGAATTCCTATACATGAATATCTGGTTTTACTGGTTTCCATGGAAACCAAAGGCAATAAAATTGACAAAATATACTGCAAAATATATATTCTAGATATAATAATATCGATTGTGACCAAGAGCATAAGCACTTGGCATATTAACAATGCTATCGAAGTTTATCATTCAGCATTAACGAAAATGTGGTAACGTAGCGTCGTGGGTATGACGTTAAACTTCATCCCCGTCCTGGGTAAGACGATAAACTACGGCCAACAGCAAGGCTTCGGATCAGGACGTTTTGAGGAGCGTGGAAACCTCTTAATTTTGGTATTCCCAGGACCATCCTGACCTAGGGTGGTAGCACCTGTTAGGGTCCCAACTATGGTCAAATTGGGGTCAAATCACTATGAAAGTGTAAAAATAGGTTTTAATACCAGCAACAAATTTTTGAGGAAAAATTATTACCAGCAATACGTTATTACCAGCAATACCTTTTTGGAAAAAATATTACCAACAATAAAAATCTTGTCGGCATTAAATAACCCATTGAGTTTGATATGTCGTAAAACAAACCAAACGAAGCAGTAAGGTGTTTTCTGGTTCTTAAAAATCATAAAATGTACTTTGGAAATTATACTGCTAATCACTTTCGATTTGCAGGTAAAATTACCAATAGTAACTAATTTACCAAGGTGGTCCAAATGTTTTGCATATTAGTATACTAGTCCCGAATATGATTATAAACTACATCCGGTAGCAAGGCCTCTGTTCGAGAGATTGAAAGTCCTGAGGAGCGTGGAACCACTTCTTAATTGTTGTTGTTCCTCAGGTCCACCTTGAACCAGGGTGGTAGTACCTGTTAGAGTCCCAGCTATTGATAAATAGTGAATCCCCAAACAAATCAATATAAAATTATAAAAATATATTTTTATAGTAAAAATATTAGCAATATATTTTTCTATAAAAATTACTAAATATATATATGTATATATATATATATATATATATAAATAAAAAGGAAAGAACAGTAAGATATAAAATCCGGTGTTCTTATAGATATTTTTATTTTTACACAATAGTGCTCTATGTAAATTTAAATTTACAGAGCATTAATATTATAAATTAATAGATTTAAAATATGGTTTTACCGCTACACAGTGATAACCATGTTTCAGAAATGGAAACTAAAGCCCCTGAATTTAATTTTGTTATTAAACCAAAGACATTAGTTCCATTTCCTCATCAAGCGAATTTTGATGGAACTAATGTCTTTGGTTTAATAACAAAATTAAATTCAGGGGCTTTAGCTTCCATTTCTGAAACATGGTTATCACTGTGTAGCGGTAAAACCATATTTTAAATCTATTAATTTATAATATATATATATATATATATATATATATATATATATATATATATAGTAAAATGACTATCAATACATATTTAAAGCAAAATGGCCAACAATACATTTTATCTGTAGTTGAAGACATAAAATCGCGTTCAAAATATATTTAGCCGAAGCAGTATGCTGTGATAACCGGTCTGATCCATTTACCTTTCACCTGGTGCAAATCCCCTTATTTTGCAATTGGTAAAATCCCCCATACATAACAGAATCTCCTCCATGCTTTACGGTTGGTGTGATACAGGGGGTTGCAGCTCTTTCACCAACACCTCGCCTCACAAAGACCCTCCTATTTGACCCAAAGATTTCGAACTTTGATTCATCAGTCCAAAGAACTTTATTCCACTGCTTTATTGTCCAGCCTTGGACCACTGGAGACTTTTGATATTGTTTGATTCCTCAACAGTGCTTCCTTGACCGTATTTCTGCCATATAGACCAGTTTCACAGAGTCTCCTCACAGTAGATGTTGACACATTTTTTCACGACATTGGTTCAGTTGCGCACTGATGTTTGGATCAATCAACCTTCTGTCACGCAAGTTGGTGACTCTGATGAAATAGTCCTCTGCTCTGAGTGTTGCTTTTAGTCTACCAGCCCTACTTTTAGTTTTGTTTTGTCCTCTTTTCTGATGCCTCCTAATAGTAGTTCAAGGGTATTTTTTAAAATATTTCTCTGCTTGAATATCCTTCTTTTTTTAAAGTAATGATCTCTTATCTTTGTTCAAGTGTAAGTTCACGTGTTTTGGGCATTTTGTTGAGAAAAAAATTTGATTCGGAAGAAAGTTGCAAAATTTAGGTTTTAATTTCAACAAAATAAGAATAACAGATTTCACTACTGGGAAAGGTACGTTGTCAGCAGAGGTAAAACAGGTAGAGTACCTAGCAAGTAGTAATTCAACACAATTTGAGTTCAAGTGGTGGTATAATGTAACTTTTGGAAATCGTTTTATTCATGCTCAGTACTAAAGAAGAAAAACCCCTTCAAATCATTTCTTCAAAAGATATTTGGTTATGGTAAGGTCAAAGTTACCGAGAAAGTCTTGTATTTAGTATAATAAATAAAAGCATTGTGGTGCCTAAATTGTTTCATTAAAAATAACACTCTTAGGATGAGAAATAAAAATTCTTGAGGGTGGCCAAATAATTTTGCCTGGTAGTGTATATATATATATATATGTGTGTGTGTGTGTGTGTGTGTGTGTGTGTGTGTGTGTGTGTGTTACATCTGGTCTGGTGCTTCCTCTCTGTATTTAAGGCTCTTGATAAAATCCGTAGAGGAATTTATCTGTCCTAACCTGGCATCTCGGCTTCATACATTTGCCCACCGCCATAACGTAGAGTCCCTGTTGCTTTTCTACGAATATTTTCATGGTAATTGTTCTGATGAGATTTCCCTCTTTTGTACGAATTTAAGCGCAGTACTATATTGGCAGCTAGGTCTCATCATTTTATAATTAAAATGGCTACAGGTAACCGTAACTTCCATGCTCATAGTTTCCTCTTTCACACTTCTTGATTGTGGAACTCTCTTCTGGCTTCTTGCTTTCCAGTTAACTTTGATCTGCAAAAATTTAAATGCAATGGCAATCGTTATCGTCTGTCTTTTTAATTCTTATTCTTTTATTATTTTCTCTCAATAACGTTTTTTTCCTTTTCCTCGTACATTTTCAGACTTAGTAAACCCTTGCGTTTTAGTGACTTTATTGCCTTGCTTGGGAGTGAAATGATTAATATAAAAAACTTGCACCAATGAAAAGTACCTATAAAAAAGTCAATTCCCTGGGATGGACAGCAGCATAATACCTCTCCAGTTGTTGCAGGATGACAGGCCCCTTTTCTATGGTAGCTTCACAAGGTGACCTTTCTTCCACTATTCGGGGATTCTTTCTTGCTCCCAGAAGAAGCAGAGAAGACTGGCCTCCAAATTAACATTGTGAAGACGGAGGTCATGAGAGTAAACAAGAGACAACAAGACCCGGAGCGACTACACCAAGAAGACATCAAGGAAGTCGATAGAATTGTCTACGTGGGAAGCGTTGTTAGTAATGATGGGTAGTCAGATGAAGACATCAAGTGCCGAATCAACAAAGCCCGACACGCTTGCAACACTCTGCGGCCAATCTGGAGATCAACAGCCCTCTGACTTTACAACAAGATCTGGATCTTCAACGCCAACGTCAAGTCGGTCCTACTTGATGGCTCAGAAACCTGGCAGTTAACCAAACTTCAGGTATTTACCAACCGATGTCTCAGGAACATCCTTAATATCAGGTGGCCGGAAGTTGTCTTCATTGGCCAACTGTGGGACAGGACCAGACAAGCCCCAGTCGAGATTGATATCAAGAAACGGAAATGGGGATGGATTGGCCACACACCCCGCAAGCCTGCTTCTAGTGTCACCAGGCAGGCCCTTGACTGGAATCCACAGGGGAAGCGAAAAACGGGTCGACCAAAAAAGTGTTGACGCAGAGGTTAAGGCAGCCGGCACGACATGGACCGAGCTGAAGAGGATCGCCCGGAACCGCATCCATTGGAAAGGATTCAAGAGGCATAAATAAAAAGATAAAATAAACAGTCAATTGCTGATAAACTCTGACGAGTGAACAGAATGATTGCCGTAGGGTCCGTCTACGAAACTTTGGAGTCGGGTTGCTGAAGGTAACATCACTCATCTAAGTGACAAACCTTTTACTTGTATTCATCCTCTCTCTCTCTCTCTCTCTCTCTCTCTCTCTCTCTCTCTCTCTCTCTCGATATATATATATATATGTGTGTGTGTGCATGTGTGTGTGTCAATCTCCAATATTGAGCACTCTTCTATAAATATAGCAAATTTTAAACAATATTATATACACAAACTCACATATACACTGTAAGTACAAAAATAAAATAAATAATATTCCCCAAACTGTCGAAATAAAAAAAAAGAAGAAATGATTTGAATTTTTCATTCAAGCGGTTGATTCTGCATCTTCTATGTTCCTCATGTCAGTCTGAAGATAGCAACAGCTTCTTACGTCTGTTTGGCATAAAATAAGAGCATCAGGCTTTTCTTTTTTATACATTTATCTTGAAAATATCTTTTTAATTATTTTACATTTGATATGTTCTTTCTTTGTTGCTGTTTTTCGTTTTACGACTAATAAAGAACACGTCTCCGAATAGCACGCATACAAGCTACTTGAAATGCAACCGGCTCTTTCAGTTTTCGTCGTCATTTTCTGATCTCTAAATCGTTTCAGGTTTTTTTATGTACCTCCTCCACTCTTTTGGCTGCTGAAGCGAGAAATGCGCGCCTTTAATATGCGATCAGAAACGACCGTCTCCAATTTTATACAACTTAACCCTTGTATTTGTATTTGAGAAGTGGGCGTAACTGTACGGATGTAACTAACACTGTGGCTCCTGTCGCGAGTGACATTGAGCTGATCCGAGATCCGTTATTCCAAAACAGACGAAGTTTTGAAACTTAAAAAAACAAATAAGTTGGATAAGACAACGCTCTCAAAAATGGAAATTAAATTACATCTCGTTATCTCTATCTATAAAAGACAGAATGTGTGTGTGTGTGTGTGTGTGTGTGTGTGTGTGTGTGTGTGTGTGTGTGTGTGTGTGTGTGTGTGTGTAACGAATGCACGAACACAATTTTCGACGGATTTGCACCAAAATTTACATGCACATGCTCCAAGTTAGCGCAAAAGCCAAGACCGACTTTGCATTTCCCAGTTCCCATTGATAATGGAAATAATCGATTTTTTCATGCTTCTACGGCAGTTTTCATGTAGTTTGCGGCCATTTTCTATTGACCAGAGTGAGAGCATATAGCTGGCTGCCACGAATAGGCAGGAAGATTCTATTGGCCAGCGTGAGAGCCAACAGCTGACTGACACGAATGTTAACTAGCATGTAAAAAAAATCGATAGCTGCATTCGTCACAAGTGGGAAAAATTTAAATCTGCATGGCACTTTACTCCAATTGGTTCATTCGCTTGCTTAAACTCAACGTTGATTCTGATTCCGCAGAACTGGGTTGGGTGTGAAAAATTATTTGTTGTTAACATTCTTTTTTCATTCGGTTGTGTTGTGTTTTGGCTCAACTATTTATACATGATGGTCAGTGATTCATTACAGGTTATGGTAGGTCTATGATATTAATTATCCATTACATTCACTTACGTGCAAATATCCTTGGGAAAGGTATGAATCTTCTTCTTCTCCCCAAGCTATGGGTAAATAGCAGGACAGACCGAGTTCTATAGCCTTGGATGGCAACTGGTCTTCCGTAGAAAGAAATGGCAACCTACTGCGGGAAATCTGCCTCGTCAGTCATGTATCAGAAGATATATGATTGCTTAAGGGTGTATCACGCATGGCACAAAACTGGTCGTATTAATCTGACTGTTATTAGGTGGACGGTAACAATTATGTTTCAAATTATTCTTGAGGGCATTGAGGAGAAAAATTGTTATTAGGTGGACGGTAACAATTATGTTTCAAATCATTCTTGAGGGCATTGAGAAGAAAAATTGTTATTAGGTGGACGGTAACAATTATGTTTCAAATCATTCTTGAGGGCATTGAGAAGAAAAATTGTTATTAGGTGGACGGTAACAATTATGTTTCAAATCATTCTTGAGGGCATTGAGAAGAAAAATTGTTATTAGGTGGACGGTAACAATTATGTTTCAAATTATTCTTGAGGGCATTGAGGAGAAAAAATTGTGGATCTGAATGCAGTTATTTGCTAACTTTTTACTCATTATTTATTATTGTTTACTTAATTATTTATTACATTTACTTTTGTTTATGAGATCATTCGTAGTTTGTTAATTTGTTTACTATTTAATTAGATTTTTTATTTATTTTATTTTATTTTTTTCGGTGGTTTGTTTAGTTTAAAGTATTGTCTTTATATAAATGTTATATTATCTGTGTTGTATATAGTGCATATATTCACATTTTTAATTGTGATATTTTACAAGCTATTCGTTTTTGGGTTTTGATTTTTAAGTAATGTAGTAAAAATTTGTTTTTGTGCCTGTATTTTGCGATAAGTTGATTTTATTTAATAATTTATGTTTATATGGGGATTATAGCTATTTTGTCCTCCAAGCAGAGTTTACAGTTTGGGGATTTATTGTTGTAGGCTGATGCTGTTTTCCTTATTGTCCATTATATTTTTGGTGTGTTTTTGTTTGTAACTCCCCATATATGTTTAGAAAGTATTGTGCTGTTCACGTATTTACTCTTTGTTGTACATATAGTTTCTGCTTCCAGTGTTCTTCAGTTACTACAATTTATATTTTCCTTCGTTATCTTCTGATTGTACAGTGGTTTGTTATATTGTTTTGTCAGTAATTGACATTTAAGGGGCAATCGTTCTTTGCCCTGTAGTTACAGGTCGGTTTGTTTTGTTTAGATGGTTTGTTGGTTATTCTTTATGCGCCTTTTGATTGTGCCACTTTCTCAGTGCAGCTGATTTTCTTGTGTCTCTTTTCAATATCTTGTAGAGAGTGCTTGGTGGCGATAGTTTTTCTCTGTGTGTTTCATGAATATTTTCCTACATTTGTTTTTATCGTACGATGGGTTGAACCAGATGATATGGTCTTTTCTTGTTGGCTTTTTATACTGTGTGGTGTGTATGTGAGTATTATCGACAATGCACTAGGTCGGCTCTCACTTTATCTTTCATGGCTTCGTTGTAAATGTTTTCATTGAAAGTAGTTTTCCTAGATGCCACACTCAACCGAATAAAGGTTAAATATCAACCATATAGGAAAACCAACGACAAACCTTTTAGAAACATACAAAACATCTTCCAACGACCCGCCAACAATAATCAAGCAGATGCCACAAACACCTTATCGCAGATCCGCCAAAAATATATACGTACTTCAAGAAAGGAAAAAGTTGTATAGATATTGTGATACTAAATTTATTCGGACATCATGAGATTAATACAAGTTACCTATGGACTCGACAATCACATAAGATGCTCAAAATGGTGACCTTTAGCTACCAGACATTTATTAGTATGCAGAACTGCTGCTCGAGCAATGTTGGCCAAACTGGCCAATCGGATTGCTGCACATATATTTTCAATATGTTGTCTAAGGTTCGCTAATGTAAGGACACTTGTCGAGAAAATATCGTCCTACAGTAAAGTATTATCGCATTTTGATAAAACTACGAAAAACGAGTTTTTCCTTTTCCTGAAGTGTGCATACATTGTAGGGTGAACTCTCTCTCTCTCTCTCTCTCTCTCTATATATATATATATATATATATATATATATATATATATATATATATATATATATATATATATATATATATTATTGAGTCACTCTCAGTCACTGTGTGTTTATCTGAATCTAAAAATTAACACGCTAAAATTCACCCTCATCCCGTACCGTACGCTGACGGCTTAGTGGGAGAAGTTCGGACTGACGCAAATTCAGTCGGGTTTCGATCATAGCTAGAGGCAACCGGACGTCTAGCCACACTGATGAGCTGCGAAACAGTCTGTCTGTGGATGATAATATATATATATATATATATATATATATATATATATCACCCACTCCTAAATGTGTTTACATTCGAGTGGCTTCTATAATGTTCTGACCCTGATTCAATTCCAAAAATCTTGTCAAATGTCCAAATATCATATTTTGTAGCTTTCTGAGTTGAATCAAAAACTTTTCCGCACTCTCTCGTCTATAGTTAAGTCCATCTGGTAAAAGGCCACAGACAAGATTATTTTTGTTAATTTTTTGTGTTATTTTCTCTTATTTTCGTACAAGGAAAAGGATATTCAGTTCCAGTGTGTTCCCTACGTATATTACGCAACATAAACTTTGAGTTTTGTTTTGGGCTCTTCGTGTCACGACCATCATTTTTATCTTACAGAATTGGGTTTGAAACTGAGCAGGCAATTAGTTTTAGGTATTTCCTCGATAAATCTTTTGATATTGTATAAATCTATACCTATCTCATTGTTAATGAAGTTTTCTCAGTGTCCATCGAGCTGTTCATATCTCACTTCGTTTGGACTGGGAAATACTATTATCACCCTCTGGCCAGAATCGGAGGCAAGTACTCGGTTTTCGTGTTCTGGCAATGAGCCATGTTTTGAAATTCGCGCCTTCTCGAAATGGAAACATGACACAATATAATCCTTCTCGTGTACCACTTCCAGTAGTAGACTTTTCTTGATTCAGTTATATATTTGTCTACATTTTTATATATCTATATTGGCGTGTCCTTATCTAATTATTTGCAAGGGTCTCTCCGAATCTGATGACTTTTTATTAAATTGGTCCACGAAAATAGAGGCGTGTGTTGCTAGTGTGACAGCTGAGGCTGATACTTTCTGCTAATATTTAATTCTTTTTGGCTGTTTCAGATAGCAGTCTGGTAAAATTGCGTCTGAACTGAAAGTACGTTCGAAGTAGAGGTGCAACATTGGATTCTTTATATGCGGACAAAATATTGGAGCCATTGCTGTCAATTAATGCATGTTGAACGTCTCTGAATAACAAATAGGAGATGCGGGTACAGTCTATAGGTAATGGTGATGAGACAATCTGTACGGCTGGCAATAGCTGACAAATTATGAAATCAAGAACATTTCGAAAATACAAAGCCAGTGATCGCGGAAAAATCTGTTTTGTATATGAAAACTTTCCGAATACAATAATGTAAATGTTCTTCCTGTATCTGTATCTGTTGTTTATGTAGAAATAAAATGGAAGGATTTCATTTGGAGAGTTCATCGTAGATCAACACTGTTCATTTCTTTCTAACTAACTTAGCTCTCTGAGCCAGCCTGTTCATATTAAATGTTAAATTATCCCACCTTTCTTTTTTTCTTTCTTTCGTTATATCTATCGATCTATCTACAATCTCAATCTGTTCAGATGTGTCTCCTTATTTATCTAAGCCTGATAATATCTATCTCAATTTGTTCATAACTATCTATCTCAGCCTACAACTATCTATCTATCTCAGCCTACATCTATCTATCTATCAGCCTACATATGTCTATCTATCTATCTATCTCAGCCTACATTTATCTATCTATCTATCTCAGCCTACATATATCTACCTATCTATCTATCTATCTATCTCAGCTCACATTTATCTATCTATCTCAGCCTACATATATCTATCTATCTATCTATCTATCTATCTCGGCCTACATCTATCTATCTATCTGTCTGTCTCAGCCTACATATATCTATCTATCTATCTATCTATCTATCTATCTATCTATCTATGTCAGTCTGTTCCTATCTCTATCAGAGTATGATACCTGCCAATACCAATCTCTTTATTTTGTCACGTGTGCGTAAAACGAAATAAGATAGAGAAGTAAAGGGGGCGAAAAAAAGACCAGTTAAGTTTAAAGTAAAAAAAAAGGTTTTATTATAATTTTAATAATTATAGTAACAAAACGTAAAGGCTTATCGGCAAGAAGTTAGAAATAACTCCAAATAACTTATAGGGAGTTGGTGGGGTTTTGTGGTATAGTTTACATGTCAGGTCAGCAGAAGGTAATAAACGAACTGTTCTGAAGCAAATTTCTACAACAACTGATTTCGCCAGTCAACTCGCTTAATTCTGGTGTCAATCAACGAATACGAATACCCGGATGAAAGACTTCCATGTTTTAAAGTCACCCGACCACATCAAAGATTCCTTTGAAGCATTTTATCTTAATGGCCCAGAACTCGGAGAAGTTTCTGTCATAAAAATGGATTCTCTTAACAATAACTACTTCAGTCTCCCTATAGTTGCTTATTAATAGCAGAAATTCACAGGTTAAAGGGTCCAAAATAACTATCGAAAGGAACAAAAGAAAGATTTATTGCTTTGACTTTTACGACTTATCAACCTTTTTCAGGATATTAAAAACCAAAATATATTTCTGGATAGTAATTATTTTGAGGGAGATAACAAGAATAATGCTGTTTAACCCATCGATGGGAGGGGTGAAGAGCTAGTGTCATAGCTCTCTCAAGAGTATTTGCGCGTAAGTGAATATCACCAACCCGACTGGAACTGGATCTTGGTTCTCCAAGCTCGGAGCCGTTATCCAATACACTACCACACATCCAAGCTTACAGATCCCTAAGCCATCACCCATATAGGTACTGACTTGTCGTTGCTTAACTTCGATAATCAGACGAGAACCTGTGCTTCAACGTGATATAACTGTAAGAAAAAAAAGACACATTTTGCAGTATAAAACACATTTTCCCGACACTGCCATCGTCTGCTGTTCGCTTCTTTTCTATATGACAGAAAATATATATCATCATCCACAGACTGTTTCGCTGTATCACAGCTCATCAGTGTGACTAGACATCCGATTGCCTCAATTTGGGATCGAAACCCGACTGATTTGGCATCAATCAGAGATTCTACCTGTGAGCTATCAGCACCCGGCAGAGAGGAATAAACATGCCCATGACGAAGAGCGCTCAATTCATGGAGCAGCTTTGCAGTATTAACCGTAATAGTCATTGTTTACAAATTTGAATTTTGTGAACAGCAGACGAGGATTGGCCCAATACAATCTTCCTT
The DNA here is from genome assembly GCA_964036315.1 of Acanthosepion esculentum. Classification (NCBI taxonomy): domain Eukaryota; kingdom Metazoa; phylum Mollusca; class Cephalopoda; order Sepiida; family Sepiidae; genus Acanthosepion; species Acanthosepion esculentum. The sequence continues at coordinate 7,492,242 of OZ038482.1, forward strand.
TTCTCCTTTCATCATGTAACAGATTTGTGATGGCCATTAAAACATGATTGTCTGCCATATCGCAACTTGACACTAATTAAATAAACGTAGCGTAGAGTTACTCCCTTACCACCTCTTATTTAGTATGCATTATGATATTTAATAAGCTATTCTCTGTCCGACGAAAATGAAGTATCTAATGAGGATCGAAGTAACTACAGCAATAGTCTTCTTTGAGGACTTTGGGGATCATGTCTCTCCACAACTTCCTGTCTTTTGTAATTTTTGAGTCTTTAAAATATTCCTTTGTCTTTGTTTTGTCACTCAGACTTGTCAAATAAGTTACACCCTGTTTCACCCTACTTCAATTTGTCCTGTGAGTGTTAGATTCTCTAAGCCCTCTTACCTCAATACTGAAGATGTCTCTTTCTAATTATAATTATCAGTTTACTTGTAAATTCCATTTTTCTTAAAACTACCTCATTTCTCAGATACTCTGCCCATTCTTAGCATTCGTCGGTCGAACCCTATCTCCATCACTTCAAGTTTTTTCTTCATCTCTGAGGAGTGTCTCCAGCAGTCACTGCCATATAGCTGATTAGATATCAAATTGCAGTTCAACGCTTTTTTTTTGTCTTTACGGACATTTTCTCATCTCTTAATAGTTTTCTTAGTTTCCGAAAGGCATTTTTTGCTATTCAGTGCGCCTTGGGATTTCTGTGTCCCTCCTCCCCTCGTCAGTTAACCTACAAAGAAAATTTGCTCACGATTACTCCACAGCAAGCGCCCGTTTACTGCATTTAATGAAGACTGACACAAGGCCGCAAAAATAGAGCATTCAAGCCATTTTCAACGATCTACGAAATAAAACTGCTAATCAAAATCCGCATCAAATCGTATAACAAAGATGCAATGACAAGGTAAAGTTGAAAGTAAACGTGACTTAACGATTCAGGGTCGCGGCAAAATTGGTTTTCCTCTGAAAACAAGTCTTGTGATCATCTAAGGAGCAAGTTGATTTTGGCGGAGAGAATAATCATATTGTCTGCTTTCATTAAATCTAACCAGTCCTTGTTCGGAAACCATTTTTGACGAGTCAACCATTATGGCGTCACTTGGAAAAGAACGCTTTGTTATTGCGCCGGGTTAGGAATTTGAACCTCGGCAAAATCATAACTGATACAGGAAGTGATTCAATAACCAGATGCAGCAGCCGTTCCTCACCCACACTCCACCCCAAAAATGTGGGTATGTTGCCATTTGTGCTAGCACTCACACACATATACAGGAGGATTCAATACGAGTGTGAGATGTAAACACATTGATGTTGTTTTAGATGTACGTGTAAATTCTTAAATGTTATTCATGTACATACGTATGTATTTTTATATCGCCAAATAAAAGCTTTTTGTTGTCATTCGGACAAAGTTCCAAAAATACCTGCTTTCCAATAAAATTTCTTTTGTCCTGTTAATTAATCAACTTATCGGCCTCAAACAGTTTTTATCTACGTTCAAATTTATCTGCCCACACACAATATATATATATATATATATATATATATATATATATATATATATATATGTGTGTGTGTGTGTGTGTGTGTGTGTGTGTGTGTGTGTGTGTGTGTGTGTGTGTGTGTGTGTGTGTTTATATCTATTTCAGTATGTTCATATACGTTCATATTTATATCTATGATCCTATATCATCCTGCTCATATCTATCTATCTCATTTTGTTCAGATCTGTGTCAACCTGTTCACTATCATTGATAGATTGATCTATCTATCCCATTCTACTCATATCTGTTTGTCGCATTAATCTGTCCCAGTCTGTTAATATCTATCTATTTATCTATCTATCTATATATCTATCTATGTCTGTCTGTTCAGATCTATCTGTTTCAACCTGTTCACTATCATTGATAGATTGATCTATCTCATTCTACTCATATCTGTCTGTCTCATTAACTTATCTATCTCAATCTGTCCATATTTGTATATCCATTAGATTATTTATACCTGACCAAATCAATCTCCCCATCTGTCAGTCTAACCATATATTTTCTTATTACACGCTGAAAACAAAGGCAAATTCTTTAAATAAACTATTATCTGAAAAAGGACCGCAATAAGTAAATCAAGAAAGAAACAAAGAAACAATAAAATAAACAAAAATCCTGCGCTTTGAGTGAAATAATAATTTTCCAACTCTCCCATCCGCCACTTTCTAAGCAAGTCTGCAGGTTTTCTATACATCGATCATTGGAGCTATACAATCTTCCTCTTCTCATTTGACTTCATTTCATTTTATAGCAGACTTACGTTACTAAAAGGACGCTTATACTTAGAATCAAATTTCTAGACCTCTAGATGAGGAAAGGGGACCTGGAGAATCTGACACTCATAAGACGACATACTGAAGGTAAGAGGGACAAGCAGTGAACAACTTCCGAGGTAGTGTAAATGGATGACAGGACAGGAATTGTGAGAGATAACGAATCGACAAACTTTAGTATGAGCTACAAATGATAAGAAATCGAGGAGAGCCATGATCACCCACGTCCTAAACGAACAAGACACACAGAAAAAGATAAATAAATAAAATCAATTTGGTCTATAGAAAAGGCTGGGTAAAAAAGAATGAAACAAAAAAAAAAAACGGATAAAAAAATTACAAAAAAGAAAGGGTGATTAAATTTAACGAAAAAGGTGCATTAAAAGAGAAAGATATAAAAATAAAATAGACATTATTATAAAATAGGGTCGACTTAAGAATGTAACAGGCGCGCAACACAGAAATTCGTATGAATACAAGAAAAAAGAAGAAAGGCCATTTTCATATAAAAAATGGGAATGAATAAAAACAGCCGACAGAAGAAAGAAAGAAAGAAAGTTAAAGTTTTTTACTAAGAAAATAAAGAGCAACGTATAATTGATAAGCAAAATATGTGATAGATGTTTTCTTAATGACAACGTGCTGGATACGGTGCGGGTCCGAAAAGAAAATATGTGTTCAGATAAGTTCACGGCGAAAACACGTAAGAAACCGGGTCTACCTAGATTTCTGGGGGCAAATGAAGGCTTTTCGGCGCTCCTACTTATGTAGGTCAGATAAGATCGCCAGAAAACTTTTGACCTGATTATGGGTCACTAAACTAAGATTTAGGAAGCAAAAACGCAAGGAAGGTAAAACAGAAAAGAAGGATACCATAAAAACATACTCTTCATCTTATAGGACGGTAATCTAGAACATAGTTGCATTTTCCACCTGGCACGTAATCGTTGGAGCCTGAAAAGAAGGCCAACGTTGCCTTTTTAAGTCCGTTATTGTCTCTCTTCTGATCTGTTTCATACTTCCTTCAACTAGTTACCTCGAGGCTAACGCAGATTTTACAAACAGGTGAATGGGCTGATTGAATTGTATATATGTTTTTAAGCATGTCACGCCAACCAGGGCAATCAAAGCCACTGGGATGCAAGGGGTTACTGAAAGTGAAAGAAACAGAGAGGACAATAAAAGAACAGCAAAATAAACAGACAGAAGATGACAACTGACATGGCATTTATTTTTTTAAATCATAGGTGACAGAAAAGCAAGAAGCCTGAAGAGAGTTCTACAATCGAGAAGTGCGAGATAAGAAACTGTTGGCATAGAAATTACGGCTACATCTAGCCAATTCAACAGTGAAATTATGAAACCTATCTGCCAATCTAGTATTGTTCTCAAATGCGTAATGTCGAGGTACTAATGTGAAAATCTTATCAGAACAATTACTGTCAAAATATTTATTGAAAAGGCAGAGGGAGGCTACGTTACGGTCGTGGGAAAGGGACTGAAGCCGAGATTCCGGGTCAGGACCAATAATGTTGCATATTCTTCTTAAGAGTTTAGAGGGAAATCTGCCGTAACATAATGGTTAGCGAATCTATTGATTTCACTCTTTTTTTCGGTAACCCACAAAGGTGCACCTGTTCCATATTAACCTAAGTGAACGTAGGATGCCTTTACTACTGTAGTGTGTTAAATGTAGACTAAGAGTATTAGTGTTAGGAACACACATTATACTAAGCATATCGTAGTAAATACCTATTGTACTATGAGTATTAAAAGGTGTCTACCATAGTCGGGATCATCGAGCCAATGCGAGTGATCGTGTCCTTTAGTTGCATAGTATGTGCTCCGCCATTTTTTATCCATAGCTGGGGAGGGGGAAATGGATTCAAAAATTTCCCAGGGGTATTAGAACATAGGTGAAATTAATGAAGTCGACTGGAATTCGAACTCGGCTCTACAATCCCATCCGCAAACCATTACTCTATCGTGCCTCCAAATAGAGATTTTCCAAGCGTAGCTTAGATGTGGCACAAGGCCGAAAGTATGGGGCACCCACTGAGGATCGAACTCACTACTCAGTCGTAATTGTTCGTAGCACAAGCTTTCTAACCATTACACCGCCTCGAGGTGCCTCGAAATATGAGAATTAATTGCATCAAACTATCATTTATTTTCACTATTTTTTTTTCGTTTTAAATTTCTTAGCTTCATTCCCACATCGCCATTCTACGATTGCTAAGTAAACAGCACACATCTTAATTAACCTCCTAGGAACAACATGGCGTCACAATCTCGAGTCACGTCCCTTGTCAGATCGAGGCTTTGAAAGGGGGATGCCATGCATGGCGTTGAACTCGGGCAGATGCATCGAGACCGTAGGCTGTACACAACAGTCCACGAGGTTCGAAAAAGGTTAGTCTTCGTTATGGCCTACAGGCTTCATTCGCTCGAAACCCTTTTTTAATCTCTTTGATCTGGCGCTACAGTATCATAAAGAACAAATAATAGAAACATCACTTGAGCACTTTCAAAAATAACAACAACTAAAATGGATTTCATGTATAATATCAAAGAGAAAATAAAGACATAATCAAGATGTTGACATTCCACACGCCTTCAAACCAAAGGTTAGGAAGGAAAACCCAATTAATACTGGAAAGAGTGATAACAGCTGCTGGACTTGAGAAGAGAAAATAATAACATAATTAAGATGTTGACATTCCAAATGACTTCAAACCAAAAGTTAGGAAGGAAACCTCTATCAATATTGAAAAGAGCGATAACAGCTACTGGACTTGAGAAGAGAAAATAATGACATAATTAAGATGTTGAGATTCCACACTACTTCAAACAAAAGGTTAGGAAGGAAACCTCCATCAATATTGGAAATAGCGATAACAGCTACTGGACTTGAGAAGAGAAAATAATAACATAATCAAGACGTTGACATTTCACACAACTTCAAACAAAAGGTTAGGAAGGAAACCTCCATCAATATTGGAAAGAGCGATAACAGCTACTGGACTTGAGAAGAGAAAATAATGATACAATCAAGACGTTGACATTCCACACAACTTCAAACGAAATGTTAGGAAGGAAACCTCCATCAATATTGGAAAGAGCGATAACAGCTACTGGACTTGAAAAGAGAAAATAATAACATAATTAAGATGTTGACATTCCAAACTACTTCAAACCAAAAGTTAGGAAGGAAACCTCCATCAATATTGGAAAGAGCGATAACAGCTACTGGACTTGAAAAGAGAAAATAATAACATAATTAAGATGTTGACATTCCAAACTACTTCAAACCAAAAGTTAGGAAGGAAACCTCCATCAATATTGGAAAGAGCGATAACAGCTACTGGACTTGAGAAAGTAGCTACGATCGGAAGTAGCTTAGGAACATCGATCCTGGTCAGTACCTAGATGGGTGACCTCTTACGAATACCAGGAGCTGTAAGGTAGGATGTGCGCGTAGGGAAAATTGGAAATCGAATAACCGAGTTTCAATTCCAGTTGGGTTCGTTATATTCACTTACGCATACTCTTGGAAAAGGTAGAAATCAACCTCTTCTCTCCCCAGCTATGGGTTAATTAGTAAGATTTGTGCAACTAAAACATTATTATCTCCAATAAATAAATAAAATAAAATAAAAATTGCGTACAAAATATTTAGATTTCGACGTTAAATAGTCTACAGATGTGTTGATATCCCGCTAAACAAAAACAACAAAAAAACAAAACCCAAAATAGCATTGGCTACTCTATCAATGAATGTCGAACGTTTCCTTATAAGGTATCTGTCTATATTTCTGAGATGATGTACAGTATTTACATTATTCGGACTATTGTCCTCATCTTTGTCGCCATATTTATTACAATGTTTCAGCCGTTGTACGCCCCGGTCTTCTTCAGGTGGTTGGAATGTCGAACTGAACCCTTTATTTAACTCACTGGGGTAGACTGTTCTAGTTCCACGTGCCATGTTTAATGGATGTCAGTTATCTCCTGTTAATTTCCTTCAAGGACACATGGCACGGTGGATGAAAGCGTTAGTTAGATCCAGTGACAGGACCCAAAGAGTGTGAGTTCAATACCCGGTTAAGGCAGTGGAGAACTTTCAGAGGGAAATTAACTGATATCCATTAAACATGGAACTATAACAGTCTACCCCAATGAGCGAAATAAAGGGTTCAGTTCGATATTCCAACCACCTGAAAAGGCCGGAGCGTACAACGGCCGAAATGTTGTAATAAATATGGCGACAAAGATGAGGACAATAGTCCTAATAATGGAAACGGGTAATATTCCCTTTATCATTAGTCGACGTGTAGTAATGTTGTTGAACAGTGGAAGACGGAATTTGCTATAATTTGAGAACAGATTAGATATACTTATCAAAAATATTTCAATGCCTTTCAAATGGTAACTCATATTTATTTCAAATTATTTCTATTGCAAGAACTCGCAATTTCCATGTGATTATTCTGCCATCATTAGCATGCAACATGTAATAAAATAAATAATGTCTTTATCGTGATTTCAACGTGTGTCCTAAATCTTCGTAGCCTAATCAGTAAAGCATCGCCACAGGATGATAGTCTCCAAAGGAAGAGAGACGGGACTTGGAGTCACAATCAAAACTTATTTTTCTGATCTGCACTGTTTGCTTAAAGATCCATGTCGGCAATTGTTTCTCGTAGATTATTGCTGGAATAGTGAGCCTTATTGAGAACTCTGCAAATAGATCTGGTACCAGTCTGTTTTCTGTAAAAACCTTTTCCATAAGACGACGATTAGTAAAGTAAAATCCCTGTACATTTCGCTAGAATAATGAGTTCGTTCTTCACATAAGACTCTACTAATTTGACCTTATGCCAAACTAATGAATGCTTTTTTTAATGAATTTGACACTATGCATGAAATCCGTTTGAAAGTTTATTAATTTAATGATTTTTGTAGCATCTTGCAGTGACGTATGAAAGAACGTCTCCACAGCCTTAGCCAGTAGAGGATCATCTAGGCGTTCATATCTTCACGTCTGCCCCGTTCTGTTAATATATATACAGAGAGAGATCTATCTGCATCAGAGGTTCTCAGCATGAACACTTGGTTCTAATCCTATTAGAAATGATTGCAAAAATACATTCCTATCCGCAATTTATAGGCAAAAGAACACAAATGCATGCTGGGATTTCTTCCTAGCCAATAAAACAGGCCAGTTCTCGGTTTCATATGACTTGGTCTCGGTCTGTATTGTCTTGTAGTCAGAACGTTACGTTCGCTTGTCCGAACTTGCTCATGTGCGTCGAGCCCAATTCTTAGTTTGTGAACCTTTTGCCTTATTACTGTTGCTTTGCCTTATTACTGTTAATTTGCCTTATTACTATTGCTTTGCCTTATTACTGTTAATTTGCCTTATTACTGTTGCTTTGCCATATTACTGTTAATTTGCCTTATTACTGTTGCTTTGCCTTATTACTGTTAATTTGCCTTATTACTGTTGCTTTGATCTTATTACTGTTAATTTGCAATATTACTGTTGCTTTGCCTTATTACTGTTAACTTGCCTTATTACTGTTGCTTTGCCTTATTACTGTTAATTTGCCTTATTACTGTTGCTTTGTCTTATTACTGTTGATTTGACATATTACTGTTGCTTTGCCTTATTACTGTTAATTTGCCTTATTACTATTGCTTTGCCTTATTACTGTTAATTTGCCTTATTACTGTTGCTTTGCCATATTACTGTTAATTTGCCTTATTACTGTTGCTTTGCCTTATTACTGTTAATTTGCCTTATTACTGTTGCTTTGCCTTATTACTGTTAACTTGCCTTATTACTGTTGCTTTGCCTTATTACTGTTAATTTGCCTTATTACTGTTGCTTTGCCTTATTACTGTTAATTTGCCTTATTACTGTTGCTTTGCCTTATTACTGTTAACTTGCCTTATTACTGTTGCTTTGCCTTATTACTGTTAATTTGCCTTATTACTGTTGCTTTGCCTTATTACTGTTAATTTGCCATATTACTGTTGCTTTGCCATATTACTGTTAATTTGCCTTATTACTGTTGCTTTGCCTTATTACTGTTAATTTGCCTTGCATATATTGTTTGCTTGCTTTAGATTATCTTTTGCCTTGATCTTTTCTTTTTCTTATTGCAAACTTTGTCAATTCTGTTTATTGGACAATTCTGTCATTCTAAGTATGGCCACTCACTCTACAAACACTATGAACTCTAAAGTGCTCAGTTTTCAGGGAGACCTGAAAAAGCCCTGTCATTTTCAAATGACAGTAAAGTCATTTAGCCCTTTAAACAGCGATTCGAACAAGTCCCAATATTTTGTATAAACATTTGTTCATTTTCATGCACACACACACACACGTATATATATATATATATACATATATATATATATATATATATATATATATATATATATATATATATATATATATATATATATGCATATGCATATGTATATTTATATAATATGTATAAAAATGTATACATATGTATATGTAAATCTTGATTTTTAGATGTAGTTTTTGAAAAATATAAATGAAATTACCACATGTAAAAAAATACCTGCAAGCCAAATACCGGAAGTTTCTACGGCCTGATCCGCTCGCCACTTAGCTGTTCCCGTCACAGCTTTATTTCCGGTTGCTATGATACAGCAAAATGTAAACACGTTAAATCTGCTGCACTAACACAAACTCCACTTACTAGTGCCCTTTCTGACAACGGGAGATGTCACCAGCCCGTTTAAATAGCTGAAAAAGGGCACTGGAAAGGAAAAACATTAAGAAGCACTGATCTTCATAACGAAACAGATAATGCTGAGAGCAACAAAAGACAGATTTTCTGAGTCCTTCTCGTCATTTCATTCGGATCGAATTCTCTTAAAATATTCCTTGATATCTGTAGCCCGCTATTCCGTACATCTTTCTGATGTTCAGATGGCAGTGTTGGTCAATTCCTTTTGCTGCTTCCTGATTTCCTATCAGCATTACAAAACTGTACATTTCTCGCTTTTGAACACCATTTAAATGTCCTGGTTGATAATCCTGATTGTGTTAAAGGCTCTATAGTCTGAATAAATATTTTAACTGTTCTTTCTTCCTTGACTTTTTATATATTCACTTTGTTCGTACAAATTGCTTGCCTTAATACTTTCTTTCTTCTTCTATTCTCTCTCTCTTTTTCTGTCTTTCTCTTCTCATCTTTTTCCTCTTCTCCATATTTTTCTTCCTATTTTTCCCTTTTAAATCTTCCTTAAGTTTATATATGTCATCTATTATTTTTCATTCTTTCTTTACATACTGAATAGCTTTTGTTTATCAATTGTCTGCTTTGACATTTCACTGTCACTTCTTTCTTGGTAGTTCTTCTTTTTTCTTTTTTCTTTCTCTTTTTCTTCATTTTTCTTTTGTTTGTTCTTTTCTTTTCTTTTTCTTCTTTTTCTCCTTCCTTTTCGTTTTTTATTCTTTTTTGTTCTTTTTGTTCTTTTTCTCTTTTCTTTCTGTTTTTCCTTTTTCTTTATCTCTTTCTTCTTTTTCTTCTTTTTTCTTTTTCTACTTTTTCATCTTTTTTTCTTCTTTTTCTATTTTCCTTCTTCTTCTTTTTATTCTTTTTCTTTTCTTCTTCTTCATTTTCTCTTTTTCTCCTTTTTTGCTTCCTCTTTCCCTTCTTCTCGTTTTGATTCTTTTCTTCTTTTTCAGCTTTTTTCTTCTTTTTCTCCTTTTTTGCTTCTTCTTCTTTTTGCTACTTCTTTTTCTTCTTATCTTTCTTCTTTTTCTTCTTTTTCTTTTCTTCTTTTTCTTTTTTCTCCTTTTTCTTCTTTTTCTCCTTTTTTGCTTCCTCTTTTTCTTCTTTTCCTTCTTCTTCATTTTCTTCTTCCTCTGTCTGTACTGAACATCTCAATGGCTTTGAAAGCACTTCACCAACAGACGGCTTTGCTCATGGCGAAAAGAATTCAAGCTATGATAAATAAACACAACAATCCCCAAGGCTTGTCTGTTTATCTCATTTGAGAACTGTGTTATCTTTCTCTTTCTCTTTATCTATTAATCTAACTGGGTTAGCCCAGTTCATTGGTGACGGAATTATCTATTTCCTACTACTGCCAAATGCTCAGAGTTTGAATTAAGGATTTTAAACGATAATTGTCAAGAAAAACAAGTCCTACACACTTTAAAGACTGAAGCAACACATTCCTCCTCCCCATGTTGCCAGACTTTGCATTTGACTAAACTTATAAACTTTACCTATCACTATATATATATATATATATATATATATATATATATATATATATATATATATATATATATATATTATAAATTTACTTATTTAAAAATATGGTTCCATCGCTACACAGGAATTGCCATTTTTCAAAAACAGAAGCTAGAAACATCGAATTCAATTATTCCAAAATTCGCTTCAAAATGAAACAGAACTAGGGAATTTAATTTAATTTAATTCTATAACTGAATTCGAAGTTTTTAGCTTCTGTTTTTGAAACATGGTAATTCTTGTGTAGCGATGGAACCACATTTTTAAATAAGTAAATTTATAATATTTATGCTCTGTAGATATGCATTGAGCACTGTTTTGTAAAAATAAAAATATTAATATGAATACCGGATTATTTATATACCTTACTGTTCTTTCTCTTTATAATATATATATATATATATATATATATATATATATATATATATATATATATATATATATATATATATATATATATATATATATTATGGGCGGTTATATAGTGGTTAGAACGTTCGCTTTCTAACCATGAGACCAGCGTTCGAATGACCAGTTGATTTGTCATAAAATAGACTTTCTTACATTATCGTTCTGGAGGGGACAATTCCAGCGTACGGCACTTCTGAAAACCATACAACGGGTTGACTCAAGCCTTGTGAGTAAAAATTGGGTAAATGGAACATATGGGGGTTGTCGATAGCTATGCTAGCACGAAGTCACAAGTCATCGTGACTGAGGGTTTGAGTGCGCTAGGTTTGTTGATCACGATAGATAACACGCTCTCTCCCAAAAGCTCTAAGGTCTGTTCAGCATAGTTGCAGTATAAACTAATTTAGACAAGTTTGGGTAAAGACCAATGAAATTTCTTCGTTAAGAATTTTTTAATATATTTTTTTCTATTTCGGATCATTTTCCTGATTTCCGTTACATATTTGAATATAAATTCTTCAATATCTGAGTACTTTCGATAGTCATAAGCCATCACCAAAAGCGGTTTCCTTTCGATTTATGCTATGTCGATTTCATTATTTTCAAATATCCCGTCTTCACGTGATTGTTCGTGATAATGTGTTGACTTTTGTTTATATATTTATCTATTAAATATATTTATTATTATTTCATCAATTTGATAATATTCTATTGATGTTGGGGTGCTTGCTTTTACGCTTAATGTAGTCGTGTTTTACAATTTATGTGATAAAATACGTTTAGTAAGTATTTGGGGGTGTTGTGTTCGTTGATGATGTGATTTAATTGAACTATTATCAGATGAATGATATGTTAATTGGCGCGATAATGAAGTAGTAGTGTAACCAATGCAGGTGTAGCTTGAATTATTATCATTATTATTATTACTAGATTGACATTCTCTAAGTAAGCAATCGAACTCATAGACAACATGTGTTTATTGAAGTTATAACTTTCTTGTTGTATCGCTGGTGGTGATCATGTTTGTTTGTTTTTTTAGTTTTTTTTGTTGTTGTAATAAATGATTAGTTTAATTTATATCTGTCGTTAGGTGATATGTATCTATGTGTTATGTTTCTCAAATAATAATTCAAGTGCATATTCTTCCACCTTTTTGGCAATATTGATAACGCTGTCTGGCAAATACGGCTCTACCTACAAATACGGAGAATAGAAAGAACATGTAAGTCGGAAGTTTAAAGGAAAATAGGAACTACAAGGAAACTTACATTTACAGTAGAAACGAGACGACTGAATTTTCTGGAGCACATAATAAAGAAAGTGAAAGTGAAAGAGAAATTAGAAGTTACAGAAGGAAAGAGAAGTGGGGAGGGAATAGTGAGTAACCTATTTAATGCGTTTGTCCGAATGCAAAGTAAGAACCGATGGACGATGAAGGGAAAGAGGAACAAAAAACAGAAAAGTGTGACGATCCATGTCCCGAAAGGATACTTTTTTTAATCATTTCACCCCAAGTAAGGCAATAAAGCCACTAAGACGCAGAACGTTACTGAGTGTGAAAGAATATAAGAAAGAAAACCATTATTAAGGATCAAGAACAATATATAAGCTTACATTTAACATCGCATATACAAGTATATTTTTACGTCACCCATGAACCCGGATAACCCAGTTAGATTAATAGATAAAGAGTAAGATAACATAGTTCTGAAATGAGATAGACAGACAAACCTTGGGAATTGTTTTGTTTATTTATCATAGCATCTCTCTTTCTCTCCCATCACTCTCACTCTCTCCTTACATATACATATATATATATATACATGTATATATATATATATATATATTACTTCAAACGTTATTTTTAGTAGATACACGTATTTGAGTAAACGCTTAAACAAGATTTATTTAGACTAGAGGCCTGCTTACAAGAGGAAAATTAAACAAGCGGAACGTCTACTCAAATATGGGCATCCACTAAAAATAACGTTTGAATAATAAAAAGATGTCGAATCCAAAAAATAAAATCCGTTAATTCTTTAGAAACATATGTGAGAGAGAGAGAGCGAAAAAGAGCATCCTTTCTTTTATACATATTACGCTAAATGTGACAGACAAGGGAATCTTAGAATTTGTATTAATTTTTTCTAATGTTCTTGCAGGTTTCCATCTCAAGAGAGAGAGAGAGAGATTGCGTGTTCATGTGTTTGTGTGTGTGTGTGTGGATATTTTGTCAGATCGAGATATCTAAGCGGTTATTTCGTCCATCCAATGTTGTTGAATTTGTCAACACGAAAAGAAACGAATGAACTTTTGCGACAATGAAACAGAGACTTTGCTGGTTAAGTTGTATGAAATTGTTTCAATTGAATTTGCCAATTTAATTAGACAGAAACTAAACATGGTAAAACTTTAATTTATTCCTTCAATAAATTCACTACTCGGCCTCAGGGCATTTATTCCATGTTCCTGACAAACAAAAAGTCATTCAAAGAATCTTAAATTCGCTAGCAGCTTTTCCGTCTTGGTCCTTTCTTAAGGAACTCTTACATGCAAATAGGAGGTCGAGACGCTTGGAATGAATGGTTACTTTTTAGGAGGAGGCTAGTTGAATAATTAGAGTGAAGTAATGTTCCCATTTTTGGATAATATTATTTTTGCAACATAAGGCTCAACTATTTACATTATTCGAACTGTTACCTTCATCTTCATTGCCATATTCTGAACGTCTCGGCCGTTTTACGCTCCGCCTTCTTCGGGTGATTGGAATTTCGAATCGATCCTTTTATTCATGGCACATGGAACTGGAAAAATCTATCCCGGTGGACGAAATAAAGGGTTCGATTCGAAATTCCAATGACATGATGAAGGCCGGAGCATACAACAGCTGAAACCTTGTGAATATGGCAATGAAGATGAGGATATCAGTCTGAATAATGTAAATAATGCAAGTCATCATAATACCTCATCTCAGAGATCAAATCACCTGAAGACGGCCTGAGCGTACAACGGCCGAAACGTTGTGAATGTGGCAATGAAGATGTGGATAACAGTCCGAATAATGTAAATAATGCAAGTCATCATAATACCTCATCTCAGATATCCAATCACCTGGAGAAGGCCGGGGCGTACAACGGCCGAAACGTTGTGAATATGGCAATGAAGATGAGGATAACAGTCCGAATAATGTAAATAATCATAATACCTCATCTCAGAGATATAGACAGATATAAGGCTGGACGTTTATCATTCAGCCCAACAACTTCCTGTGTCCTGTACCTTTAGGATATGACCAATCATGGTTCTCCACAACTTCCTATTTCTAGTAGCTCTTAGTAACGTTTGCCATCCCTCCCACTGCCATTCTGCTATTCGTTCCCACGAGCTGGACAGGTAGGTGGTCCACTGCCTCCCCTTTTTTGCCTTCGATATATCCTGTGCGTGTCAAAATCTCCAGGTACTCCATCCTAATTATGTGTCCAAGAAGTTTCAACTATCCCTTCCTGATTCTGTCTATAAGTGTTCTTTTTTTTGTTTCCATTTTCCTTAAGAATGAAAGTGCCCAACAACAATGTTTAGAAATCTGGGCGGCAACTTCATGTTGAACAAGCGAATAATAGTCAAGACTGGGTGTTTCTTTATAGCGTTATTCTTTGTGATCTTAATGCTGAGATAGTGATGACAGATAAGAAAGCTAATATTGTAGCAGAGACATTGTCGGGATTCTGGTACGATGAGAGTGGCAATTTTCTGATTCTATCACCCTGATGATGGCGATGTGGCAGTAATGGCTTTGAGGCTGAAGAAATAGTGATGAAATTAATTGTGGCCGTTGTCGTCATGATTTTTATCTCAAAGACGAATGCGATGCCAATGCAATAGGAAAGAGGAGATGACTTTGGTATTTTCAGTCTACGTGCCGAAATGGACCAAAAGAAATAGTTTCCTGAGCTGATTGTTAGAACTGGAGTATTATTTTACACAATAAATCTTACGAGGAATAAGCTGGGGTCGCAGACAGGTTCGTTAGTGTAGTAAGTTCAATGCACACTAGATCACTTAAATGTTGCGTGTGGAATTGAAAGCTGTTCTTCGTGGTACCGAAAAGAATCGAGCCTTCAGGACATCACATACAAAATCAAATTATTAACCTAAAAACTAGAGTCATGTTTTGGACCATTTCAAGTACCTTGCTTTGTCGTTTCACCCAAAACAAGGCGATAAAGCAACTAAGAAGCAATGGGCTACTGAGAGTGAAAGAACATGCGAATAAATTAGAAGGAACCGGAAACACAATATGAAACAACAAACAAAAGATAAACGTTCAAAAGATGGGGAAGGAAAAGTTCTAATTTAGTACAGAAGATAACGAAACTGGACCTAGAATAAGCTAGGGATAGTTTCGCCCAACACTGCAAGTTGCTACCAAACGAAAAGATTAATGTAAGAACTCGTCATGTTCTTAAACACCTTGTATATCCTCGACTTTCATATAGACGACATGCATGGCATGCAATCCGTTTAGAAATGTCTAAACTCTAGGCTGCATATAAACAGTTTCTTAGATAAATGAATAAAATGGCTTCGAGTGAATGAAGCCAGTAAGTGAATCATCCTTCTTCGAATCTCGTGGACTCAATCAAAAACAACTACACCAAAAAAACAGAGGCTACATCATTTCTAAACTTTCAAATACAACAACAACTAAAGTGGGTAGAACATATAAATCGAATACAAAATCATGACATAATCAGGTTGTTGACATTGCACACTATTTTAAACAAAAACTTATGAAGTTATCCCATTACCCATCAATATAGGAAAGAGAGGTAAGAAATAGACAGATTATTATAAGTTTCAACAAATAGTAGCACCGACTTTTCAGTCAAAATGACAGTGCAAGTTCAGAAGCATTGGCTGCTCAGTCAGGGATTGCTTAATGTTTTCTTATAAGAGAATCGGTAATATGACCATTATAATTGGAGATGAAGAGAACAGATACTACACTTTCATATCATCTCGATGACCAGGGACTGAAGGAGAGTGCAAGTTCAGAAGCATTGGCTGCTCAGTCAGGGATTGCTTAATGTTTTCTTATAAGAGAATCGGTAATATGACCATTATCATTGGAGATGAAGAGAACAGATACTACACTTTCATATCATCTCGATGACCAGGGACTGAAGGAGAGTGCAAGTTCAGAAGCATTGGCTGCTCAGTCAGGGATTGCTTAATGTTTTCTTATAAGAGAATCGGTAATATGACCATTATCATTGGAGATGAGGAGAACAGATACTACACTTTCATATCATCTCGATGACCTGGGACTGAAGGAGAGTGCAAGTTCAGAAGCATTGGCTGCTCAGTCAGGGATTGCTTAATGTTTTCTTATAAGTGAATCGGTAATATGACCATTATCATTGGAGATGAAGAGAACAGATACTACACTTTCATATCATCTCGATGACCAGGGACTGAAGGAGAGTGCAAGTTCAGAAGCATTGGCTGCTCAGTCAGGGATTGCTTAATGTTTTCTTATAAGAGAATCGGTAATATGACCATTATCATTGGAGATGAAGAGAACAGATACTACACTTTCATATCATCTCGATGACCAGGGACTGAAGGAGAGTGCAAGTTCAGAAGCATTGGCTGCTCAGTCAGGGATTGCTTAATGTTTTCTTATAAGAGAATCGGTAATATGACCATTATCATTGGAGATGAAGAGAACAGATACTACACTTTCATATCATCTCGATGACCAGGGACTGAAGGAGAGTGCAAGTTCAGAAGCATTGGCTGCTCAGTCAGGGATTGCTTAATGTTTTCTTATAAGAGAATCGGTAATATGACCATTATCATTGGAGATGAAGAGAACAGATACTACACTTTCATATCATCTCGATGACCAGGGACTGAAGGAGAGTGCAAGTTCAGAAGCATTGGCTGCTCAGTCAGGGATTGCTTAATGTTTTCTTATAAGAGAATCGGTAATATGACCATTATCATTGGAGATGAGGAGAACAGATACTACACTTTCATATCATCTCGATGACCTGGGACTGAAGGAGAGTGCAAGTTCAGAAGCATTGGCTGCTCAGTCAGGGATTGCTTAATGTTTTCTTATAAGTGAATCGGTAATATGACCATTATCATTGGAGATGAAGAGAACAGATACTACACTTTCATATCATCTCGATGACCAGGGACTGAAGGAGAGTGCAAGTTCAGAAGCATTGGCTGCTCAGTCAGGGATTGCTTAATGTTTTCTTATAAGAGAATCGGTAATATGACCATTATCATTGGAGATGAAGAGAACAGATACTACACTTTCATATCATCTCGATGACCAGGGACTGAAGGAGAGTGCAAGTTCAGAAGCATTGGCTGCTCAGTCAGGGATTGCTTAATGTTTTCTTATAAGAGAATCGGTAATATGACCATTATCATTGGAGATGAAGAGAACAGATACTACACTTTCATATCATCTCGATGACCAGGGACTGAAGGAGAGTGCAAGTTCAGAAGCATTGGCTGCTCAGTCAGGGATTGCTTAATGTTTTCTTATAAGAGAATCGGTAATATGACCATTATCATTGGAGATGAAGAGAACAGATACTACACTTTCATATCATCTCGATGACCTGGGACTGAAGGAGAGTGCAAGTTCAGAAGCATTGGCTGCTCAGTCAGGGATTGCTTAATGTTTTCTTATAAGAGAATCGGTAATATGACCATTATCATTGGAGATGAAGAGAACAGATACTACACTTTCATATCATCTCGATGACCAGGGACTGAAGGAGAGTGCAAGTTCAGAAGCATTGGCTGCTCAGTCAGGGATTGCTTAATGTTTTCTTATAAGAGAATCGGTAATATGACCATTATCATTGGAGATGAAGAGAACAGATACTACACTTTCATATCATCTCGATGACCAGGGACTGAAGGAGAGTGCAAGTTCAGAAGCATTGGCTGCTCAGTCAGGGATTGCTTAATGTTTTCTTATAAGAGAATCGGTAATATGACCATTATCATTGGAGATGAAGAGAACAGATACTACACTTTCATATCATCTCGATGACCAGGGACTGAAGGAGAGTGCAAGTTCGGAAACATTGGCTGCTCAGTCAGGGATTGCTTAATGTTTTCTTATAAGAGAATCGGTAATATGACCATTATCATTGAAGATGAGGAGAACAGATACTACACTTTCATATCATCTCGATGACCAGGGACTGAAGGAGAGTGCAAGTTCAGAAGCATTGGCTGCTCAGTCAGGGATTGCTTAATGTTTTCTTATAAGAGAATCGGTAATATGACCATTATCATTGGAGATGAGGAGAACAGATACTACACTTTCATATCATCTCGATGACCAGGGACTGAATGAGAGTGCAAGTTCGGAAACATTGGCTGCTCCGTCAGGGATTGCTTAATGTTTTCTCATAAAAGAATCGGTAATATGTTTAATGTTTCCTTGTGGAAAGATTGTATTGAATCAATTGCTAGGTTTTCTCCCAGGAATGTTGGTTCCCTCTGTCGTGCTATCTAATTTTTCTCGACAGAATCCTTCCTATTTATTTACAAGACTATCATTCGTCTTTGCTTTGAATATTACTGCTACGTTTAATCTGGTGTTCTTGTTATATATTTATAGACTTTTATTAAAAAACAAATAATCTGAATTGTTATTAGTCTTCACCTGGCCTCTCGGCTTCAATCACTTCTCACCGCCATAATGCAGTATCCCTCCCCCTTTTCATGGTCATTGTTCTGATGAACTTTCCTCTATGTTATCTAAACTTTATGAATTTAAGCGCACTACTAAAATTGGCGGAAAGGTTTCACCCATTTTACATTTGAAGTAGCTAGATATAACTGTAAATTATATGCTAACAGTTTCTTCTGTCTCACTTCTCGCCTGTGGCACTCTCTTGTGGCTTCTTGCTTCTTGCTTCCCAGTCAACGACGATCTTCAAAATTTTAAATGCAATGTCAATGGTTATCTTTTGTCTTTTTAATTCTTGTTCTTTCATTCTCTCCCTTTAATAATATTTTTCTCATATTCTCTAGCCTTCAGTAACCCCTCCCCCACTTGCGTCTTAGTAGCTTTATTGCCTTGCTTGGGAGGAAATGATTTCAAATTCTTGGCTGTAATTTGAACACGTCTCGCCGATATCACTATCAGCACTTTCTGAGATGTCTCGTTTATAGACCGACTTCATTTTGTTAAGTTCATCGGA
>OZ038482.1:7519019-7571519 GCA_964036315.1 Acanthosepion esculentum
TTTTGTTTAATTTTAAAAGGTTTTAAATATGTATTCAATGAAGATGCATTTATATGAGTGAGTGCAGGCGACGTCAAATAAAAGGGCGTTGTCGAGTTGTTTGAACGGGAAACGTTTATAAGTAAAGCAAAAATATATATATGAGGCAAAAGATTTGCTACGTTTTTGATTTAAAAGGCGGAAACTTCGCATTGGAACGAATAAAGAAGGAATTCCGTATATTTCAAAATTCAGCTTTTTTTCTCTGTTTTTCTTTTCTTTTCTTTTTTATTTGTAGTCAGTATTTTGAAAAAATCTATTTATTTGAAAACGATGGGTGGGACTCAGAGGAAAACGAAGGGTGGAACTCAGATGAAAACGAAGGGTGGAACTCAGATGTAATCTCAACAGATTTAGCCGTAATATCTAATCGGAAAGAAATGTCTATTTCTGCAGAAAACGAAAACTGTTTAATAATTTCTGTTGAAAAACAAAATTTGAAACAATGAAATTAGCTTCAAAGTCAAATTCTCTATATTTTGAGATTTAAAAATGTCCATGTTTTTAAAACCTTCCTCTGGATATGCTCTGTTCCTTTAACACGAGATTTATCATGGCTCTCCATAGCTTCCATTATTTTGTAGCATATTTATACCTTATCCTACACTAATGTGTGTGCTTATGTGTGAACTCCGTCTGATCATCGAAGTTAAGCAACGTTAAAACTGGTCAATACCTAGATGGGTGACCGTTCGGGAATGCCAGGTGCGATAAGCTTGGCTGTGCAGGTGGTGTAACGAATAAAGTCTCGGAATGAAAAATCAGAGATCCGAGTTCGAATTCTAGTTGGTTTTTGTTATATTCACTTACTTGCAAATACCCTTGGGAAATGTATGAATCCCACACTTCTTCTCCCAGCTATGGGTTAAATAGTAAAATATTTCAGAAAATCATTATTATCCCCCCCAAAATTATTACAATCCTAAAATATATTTTGGCTTTAACTAACTTCAAAAAGGTTGCTAAAAACCATAAAAAAATCAATTATATCTGAACATTTTTGCGCGTGTGCGCTTATATAAATGCAAGTACAGGTTTATATTTAATTATAGTCAATAATAAACTTTAAGCGGGTGCATAAGTAACCTAATATTAAGTAACCCAGTAACGGAGTCAATATCTGGATGATGTGTGGTACAATAGAAGATTTTTTCTATGTTAGGCAAGATTTTACATTTTTCTATGGTAGGCAAGATTTTACATTTGAACAATTTTATGCTTTTTAAACATTCGTTAGAATAAAAAGAAAAGTGTACTGAACTATTTCGTAACATCAGTCTTCCTACATGACAGGGAATGCTGGACGATCTCCTCAAAGATGAAGAAGAGACTTGAAGCAACGGAAATGTGCTTCTACAGAAGGATGCTGAGCATGCCATAGATCGAACATGTCAACAACGACGAAGTTTCAGAGAAAATGGAAAGAAAAATGACACTGCTACTTAACATCAGGAAAAGACAGTTGAAATTTCTAGGGCACATAATGAGGAAAGAGGGCTTGGAAAATTTGATACCCACAGGGCACATTGATGGCAAAAGGGTCAGAGAAAAACAACGCATAACCTACCTAGGTAACAAGAGTAAATGGATGGCGGAACAGGGTTTAGGAGAGATAACAAAAAGACAAAATGTATTAACAGCTACAAAGGATAGGAAATTGTGGCGAGTCATGATCACCAAAGTTCTGTAGAAGAACTCAGAGCAATATTTATATTCAGAGAAAGCCGGTCGTGTAACAAGGTTAAAATTTAAAAATTCTCCGACCGATATTTTAAACAACATGAATTCAGTGAAAGGGAATATTTATGGACCAAATTTTCAAACAATACCCTGAAGTAAGGACATCAAGAAAAGACGACTTTCTAATCAAAATTGCAATAAAATAAAACCCGGCAAAAGTTGATATAACGGGCCATTCGTTCGCCTAAGTTTAAAATTAGGTTAGAAGAAATATATATCGACCGACATTTTACACAATAGAAAAAAAATTGAATATCAGGGGTTTTCGAAAAAAAATGATTACTTGACTGATAACTCGGAATTGGTTGACTGATATTTTTTACGTTTTATCAACCCTTTGGCGTTATTTAAAGCTGAAACATATTTTAAATTGTAGACAGTTTCTTCTTTTTGCACGTGAATATTGTTTGCTTTTTGGTTTTTTAGAATAACAATGATTACCCCAGATACAAGTTCTACTATTGAATTCATAGCTGGGGGGGGGGAGAAATGCACTTAGACCTTTCCCAAACTGTATAAATAAATGAATGTGACAGACAAAGCTTGAATCCGATTTCTCATATCGAGCTGCTAGCCACTGCACTGTTGATTCGTCAAAACCCAGACGTCAAATGTCTGGCTTTGTGACTTATTGTCTTTATCTAAATTCAAAACAGTTGGAGAAATCCTGTCAGATAATGTCGCTTAATTACTCGACCGAAGCGAAATGTTTGCACGACAGGTGTACAAAGACGCGGCCTCGCGACAATATTGACGTAAAAACTGCATATGCGTGGTAAAGATTAAAGTAAAATTTCCTTTTCCTACATCACGAATGAAACTTTTTAAAACGGGGAAAGAAATCAACAAAGTGTTGTGGTAGGATCCACCTAATCTGCATAGGTGACTACCGACTATATAAATAATGGTTGGTACCGGAAGACAGAGGAGGGAATACAGAGATCCAGCTAGAGACTCTGCCCGACTGCGACTTAGTAAACACATTCTCCAGGAACGGTCTTCCCAGAAATATACAGAAATACTATATGTAAATATTGTGTACACTTTCTTGTTATAATACATTCTTGTTCTAAGTACATTTTGTGTTGCCTTATTATTCCATGCATTAGTCGAGATTCAACAATGAGTCAAGACTCAACACAAAGGAAAAGGAAAATAAATAAGAAATAATCTGTCATTCACAAAGCCACGTTTACTCGATCGCTATTTTCACAGCAGATGTTCAGACGAGCTACATTCCTTAATTCCACCAGTTCAGACCTTCACGGCTAGGACAAGCCACGACACATTGTGTATCCTCATCCCCTTCATATTCCATTGGTAATGAAAAAGTTCCACTCAGACAGCTTCTTCCCCAGAACTGTTATTTTGTGGAAAAGACTCCCGAAAATGCTTTCCTGATCACTACGATCTTAATCTCTTCAAGTCTAGAATCAATTTTAATCCATCCTACATATCTACATCATATACATCTCTTACTCCCCTCTTTTACGCTCTTACAACGACATTTAAACATTCATTACAACCCTCTGGCTTCAGTGGCTCTTGGGCTTTGTATTGGGTGAACAAATATGGGCAAAAAGCATGAAAACACAATTACTTCTTCTGTGGCCAATCGTCTAAAGAGATTTGATTGTTGGAGATGAAGTATCGAGTTAGATTTTTTTAAAGGTAATGCTTTTCCCGCTTTGGCGTATAAGAAGCCTTCGAAAAAGAAAAGAAAATTATATTTCTAGAGGAAAAAACGAATGAAAAAAAAATTGACACAAATACAAACAGGCGTTAGAGCTTCAGTAAAACGAGAGCATTTTATTTTATTGCTGAAGTTCCCCCAATAGAATTTATTACTAAAGTTCCTCCAATAGAATTTATTACTAAAGTTCCTAAAATAGAATTTATTAATAAAGTTCCTCCAATAGAATTTATTACTAAATTTCCCCCAATAGAATTTATTAATAAAGTTCCTCCAACAGAATTTATTACTAAACTTCCTCCAACAAAATTTATTAATAAAGTTCCTCCAGTAGAATTTATCAGTAAAATTCCTTCAATAGAGTTTATTAACAAAGTTCCTCCAACAGAATTTATTGCTAAACTTCCTCCAACAGAATTTATTGCTAAAGTTTCTCCGATAGAATTTATTAATAAAGTTCCTCCAACAGAATTTATTAAAAAAGTTCCTTCAATAGAATTTCTTAATAAAGTTCCTACAACACAATTTATTACTGAAGTTTCTCCAACAGAATTTATTAAAAAAAGTTCCTCCAATAGAATTTATTACTAAAGATCCTCCAGTAGAATATAGAGCTCAACAGCCAGTCAAGATAGAGGGTTACTGAATGGGGTGTGCGATATGAATGTAAACTGAGGTAGAAAGAAGTGAAGATTATGAGGATAAGGAGGATAGATAACGATTGATCTTTGATTTGAAGAGATGAAGATTATAGGTCGACGGAAGAAGTCTTATAAATATACTGTGTTCATTATTCCCCACGAGAAAAGTTTGAATCCACTTCCTTGACAAAGTAATTACTCCTTGCTGTTGACTCAGTTATGTCTTGTCTGCTTTGGCTTTGATATCGTTTCTTCTGACACATTTGTTCTGAACTACCATTACGATGCCTTCCGTTTCTCTTTTCAAGTGCCCTTTTTGCTCTCTTTTGTATTTTAGAATTTAATGTTATTACTAGAATTCTTGTAATTAATAGTGCATTTAGCCCTTTGTTCAATTTGGCATTTCATCAGGTTTGTTTGGAACGTGTCTCGACATTTAATTACATTTAAAACCTCTTGTGCTATCTCGTTGTAAGTAGGTAATTAGAGTAATCTTGTAGTAACTCAGTCAGCAGTGAAACGTTCTTAAGTCAACTCATGTACTGGTTAAGCAACGCTTTCATAATCACCAAATGAATAGAACCTTTATGTTCAATGCCGGGTTTGTTTTTTTTTATTTAAACACCGGGTCACAGTCAGGTCTGTCATCCCTCTACTGTTTATATTTGACTCTCCGGCTCGGATTGAGGAATCGGAGAGACAAGTTCGAATTCCAGTCGAATCCATTTCATTCACTTACGTGCTAATACGCTTGGGAAAGGTATGAATCCTCTTCTTCTCCCCTCAGCTATGGGTAAATAGTAGGAGAAACCGGGTTCTATAGCCTTGGATGGCAACTGGTCTATCGCAGAAAGAAATGGCAATCTACTGCGGGGAAAAAAATCTGCCTCATCAGTCATGTATCAAAAGATAACTGACTGACTATTCCTGGCTTAAAATCCCTGCTGAAACGCCGTGGACGAGATTAAAGAGAACGCAATTATGCAGCTCATAACGACGCCAAAAGAAGGCTTTGCGGACTGTTTTGATAGATGAAAAAGGTGGTGCAATAAGTATTATTTTAGACAGACTATTTGTTTATTAATATTAAATATTTGATCGCTTTCAGGACTGGCTTCATATAAATATCTCGACTATATACAACCAGGTAATATTTAGTTGATAAAATAATAGTAGCCCTCTACTCCAACACTCAATAAAATAGGCAAATAATTATTATTGAGATCTTATTCATATTTACGAAGCAAAATTTAATTCGGTAGATAAACTAAAGTCGGAAGAAATGAGTGTATAGTTCTGTATCAGCCTTTCAAGTAAACCGGGTTTTTTAACTGGCTGTGAACATCGGCTTTTGGTATCAACAAAAAATGATCTCAACAATAAGACAGTGCACTTGATATTTATCAAGCCTAGTTCAGTCTGACACACAATACTACAAGAGCTTGGTGCTCAGAAAGGATTGAAATTATTACAATATTCATGATCTGCGAAAGAAACCTTTTAACAAGATTTATTTGTCACTTGAAAATGATAAAACGTGACAACAAGCTAATAATGTTGGACTGTTCGTTTATCATGTCTCCTCCATGGTTTTAAGTTACTGTAATGCTCTACGTGGATGTACTGGTGGTGTAACAGCTATTGGCGCAGAAAATGGAATCAGCAAGCTGAGTTCAAAATCTGGCCTAGTTTACTGTATTCAATTTTACACTAAAACAGTGTAGACTGGACTCTCCAGCCTTGGATGGAATCCAGTCTAGGAGAACAACTTCGAGCTATGGAGAAGACAGCGAGAAACCACTTCACTATTTTTTCTAAGAATTCATGACAATACAAACACAATAAAGAAAAAAAGAATCTGTGGAGAGCCATGATCGCCTACGTCCTGAAGGACATTGCATCAAAAATGATCTGCATATGGTATCTTTTGGTGATCCCCGCTTTTCTTTTCTTTTTGTTTTGTTCGCGCAATACAAGGCCCAAGGGCCACTCAATGTAGGGTTAATGAATGAGGTTGTTATAAGGGCGAAGGAGGGAACAAGAGGTGGATATTGAGGATAATATAGGATTGATAACGGTTGACTCCAGACTTGAAGAGGTTAATATTGTAGTAATCGAGGAAGCATTCTTTCTAAAGACTGTTCCACGTCGTGAGGAAGAAGCCGTCTGAATGGAACTTCCTCCTTACCAATGGAATACGAAGGGAATGAGGATGAGTCGATCCTGTGTACATGGCATGGCGTGTCTTAGCTATAAATTTCTGAAATGGTCAAACAAAGGAATGTAATTTATCTGAACATTTGCCATGGAAATAGCGATAGAGCAGCGAGAGGCTTGCGGTGTTTCATCTGTAGGAAACGGGTTGTAAGGTGAAAAATAATTAATCACCCACAAAGCTGTGTAAACGCTTTTAAACTCTGTCAACGGTGGAGCGTCCTAGGTATGACGATAAACTACATCTGCGTCCTGGGTATGACGATAAACTACATCCGCGTCTTGGGTATGAAGATAAACTACATCCGCGTCCTGGGTATGACGATAATCTAGGTCCAACAGCAAGGCCTCTGATAATACGTTTTTGATAATGTTGCCAGCTGTACGTTTATGAAAAAATTATATTGCCAGCTATACGGTTTTTTTTGTTTTTGTTTTTGTTTTGTTTTTTGTTTGTTTTTTTTTTAAGAATATTGTTGCCGGCTATACGTTTTTGAAAAAATAATATTACCAGCTATACATTTTTGAGGAAAAAAATATTAACAGAAATAGATTTTTGACAAAACAAAAATGTTACTAAAAAAAAAAGTTGTCGGCATTAAATAACCTTTTGAGGTTGATATGCCGTAAAACGAAATAAACCAAACCAATCTAAACCAAAGAATACCTATTCTATTCATACGAATCTATCCTAAAAATGTTGTCGGCATTAAATAACCCATTGAGGTTAATATGCCGTAAAACAAAATAAACCAAACCAATCTAAACCAAAGAATACATATTCTATTCATACGAATCTAATCTAAAAATGTTGTCGACATTAAATAACCCACTGAGGTTGATATGCCGTAAAACAAAACAAATCAAACCAATCTAAACCAAAGAATACATATTCTATTCATACGAATCTATCCTAAAAATGTTGTCGGCATTAAATAACCCATTGAGGTTGATATGCCGTAAAACAAAATAAACCAAACCAATCTAAACCAAAGAATACATATTCTATTCATACGAATCTAATCTAAAAATGTTGTCGACATTAAATAACCCACTGAGGTTGATATGCCGTAAAACAAAATAAACCAAACCAATCTAAACCAAAGAATATATATTCTATTCATACGAATCTATCCTAAAAATGTTGTCGGCATTAAATAACCCATTGAGGTTGATATGCCGTAAAACAAAATAAACCAAACCAATCTGAACCAAAGAATACATATTCTATTCATACGAATCTATCCTAAAAATGTTGTCGGCATTAAATAACCCATTGAGTTTGATATGCCGTAAAACAAAATAAACCAAACCAATCTGAACCAAAGAATACATATTCTATTCATATGAATCTATCCTAAAAATGTTGTCGGCATTAAATAACCCATTGAGTTTGATATGCCGTAAAACAAAATAAACCAAACCAATCTGAACCAAAGAATACATATTCTATTCATACGAATCTATCCTAAAAATGTTGTCGGCATTAAATAACCCATTGAGGTTGATATGCCGTAAAACAAAATAAACCAAACCAATCTGAACCAAAGAATACATATTCTATTCATACGAATCTATCCTAAAAATGTTGTCGGCATTAAATAACCCATTGAGGTTGATATGCCGTAAAACAAAATAAACCAAACCAATCTGAACCAAAGAATACATATTCTATTCATACGAATCTATCCTAAAAATGTTGTCGGCATTAAATAACCCATTGAGTTTGATATGCCGTAAAACAAAATAAACCAAACCAATCTGAACCAAAGAATACATATTCTATTCATACGAATCTATCCTAAAAATGTTGTCGGCATTAAATAACCCATTGAGTTTGATATGCCGTAAAACAAAATAAACCAAACCAATCTGAACCAAAGAATACATATTCTATTCATACGAATCTATCCTAAAAATGTTGTCGGCATTAAATAACCCATTGAGGTTGATATGCCGTAAAACAAAATAAACCAAACCAATCTGAACCAAAGAATACATATTCTATTCATACGAATCTAATCTAAAAATGTTGTCGACATTAAATAACCCACTGAGGTTGATATGCCCTAAAACAAAATAAACCAAACCAATCTGAACCAAAGAATACATATTCTATTCATACGAATCTATCCTAAAAATGTTGTCGGCATTAAATAACCCATTGAGTTTGATATGCCGTAAAACAAAATAAACCAAACCAATCTGAACCAAAGAATACATATTCTATTCATACGAATCTATCCTAAAAATGTTGTCGGCATTAAATAACCCATTGAGGTTGATATGCCGTAAAACAAAATAAACCAAACCAATCTGAACCAAAGAATACATATTCTATTCATACGAATCTAATCTAAAAATGTTGTCGACATTAAATAACCCACTGAGGTTGATATGCCCTAAAACAAAATAAACCAAACCAATCTGAACCAAAGAATACATATTCTATTCATACGAATCTATCCTAAAAATGTTGTCGGCATTAAATAACCCATTGAGTTTGATATGCCGTAAAACAAAATAAACCAAACCAATCTGAACCAAAGAATACATATTCTATTCATACGAATCTATCCTAAAAATGTTGTCGGCATTAAATAACCCATTGAGGTTGATATGCCGTAAAACAAAATAAACCAAACCAATCTGAACCAAAGAATACATATTCTATTCATACGAATCTAATCTAAAAATGTTGTCGACATTAAATAACCCACTGAGGTTGATATGCCGTAAAACAAAACAAATCAAACCAATCTAAACCAAAGAATACATATTCTATTCATACGAATCTATCCTAAAAATGTTGTCGGCATTAAATAACCCATTGAGGTTGATATGCCGTAAAACAAAATAAACCAAACCAATCTAAACCAAAGAATACATATTCTATTCATACGAATCTAATCTAAAAATGTTGTCGACATTAAATAACCCACTGAGGTTGATATGCCGTAAAACAAAATAAACCAAACCAATCTAAACCAAAGAATATATATTCTATTCATACGAATCTATCCTAAAAATGTTGTCGGCATTAAATAACCCATTGAGGTTGATATGCCGTAAAACAAAATAAACCAAACCAATCTGAACCAAAGAATACATATTCTATTCATACGAATCTATCCTAAAAATGTTGTCGGCATTAAATAACCCATTGAGTTTGATATGCCGTAAAACAAAATAAACCAAACCAATCTGAACCAAAGAATACATATTCTATTCATACGAATCTATCCTAAAAATGTTGTCGGCATTAAATAACCCATTGAGTTTGATATGCCGTAAAACAAAATAAACCAAACCAATCTGAACCAAAGAATACATATTCTATTCATACGAATCTATCCTAAAAATGTTGTCGGCATTAAATAACCCATTGAGGTTGATATGCCGTAAAACAAAATAAACCAAACCAATCTGAACCAAAGAATACATATTCTATTCATACGAATCTATCCTAAAAATGTTGTCGGCATTAAATAACCCATTGAGGTTGATATGCCGTAAAACAAAATAAACCAAACCAATCTGAACCAAAGAATACATATTCTATTCATACGAATCTATCCTAAAAATGTTGTCGGCATTAAATAACCCATTGAGTTTGATATGCCGTAAAACAAAATAAACCAAACCAATCTGAACCAAAGAATACATATTCTATTCATACGAATCTATCCTAAAAATGTTGTCGGCATTAAATAACCCATTGAGTTTGATATGCCGTAAAACAAAATAAACCAAACCAATCTGAACCAAAGAATACATATTCTATTCATACGAATCTATCCTAAAAATGTTGTCGGCATTAAATAACCCATTGAGGTTGATATGCCGTAAAACAAAATAAACCAAACCAATCTGAACCAAAGAATACATATTCTATTCATACGAATCTAATCTAAAAATGTTGTCGACATTAAATAACCCACTGAGGTTGATATGCCCTAAAACAAAATAAACCAAACCAATCTGAACCAAAGAATACATATTCTATTCATACGAATCTATCCTAAAAATGTTGTCGGCATTAAATAACCCATTGAGTTTGATATGCCGTAAAACAAAATAAACCAAACCAATCTGAACCAAAGAATACATATTCTATTCATACGAATCTATCCTAAAAATGTTGTCGGCATTAAATAACCCATTGAGGTTGATATGCCGTAAAACAAAATAAACCAAACCAATCTGAACCAAAGAATACATATTCTATTCATACGAATCTAATCTAAAAATGTTGTCGACATTAAATAACCCACTGAGGTTGATATGCCCTAAAACAAAATAAACCAAACCAATCTGAACCAAAGAATACATATTCTATTCATACGAATCTATCCTAAAAATGTTGTCGGCATTAAATAACCCATTGAGTTTGATATGCCGTAAAACAAAATAAACCAAACCAATCTGAACCAAAGAATACATATTCTATTCATACGAATCTATCCTAAAAATGTTGTCGGCATTAAATAACCCATTGAGGTTGATATGCCGTAAAACAAAATAAACCAAACCAATCTGAACCAAAGAATACATATTCTATTCATACGAATCTAATCTAAAAATGTTGTCGACATTAAATAACCCACGGAGGTTGATATGCCCTAAAACAAAATAAACCAAACCAATCTGAACCAAAGAATACATATTCTATTCATACGAATCTATCCTAAAAATGTTGTCGGCATTAAATAACCCATTGAGTTTGATATGCCGTAAAACAAAATAAACCAAACCAATCTGAACCAAAGAATACATATTCTATTCATACGAATCTATCCTAAAAATGTTGTCGGCATTAAATAACCCATTGAGGTTGATATGCCGTAAAACAAAATAAACCAAACCAATCTGAACCAAAGAATACATATTCTATTCATACGAATCTAATCTAAAAATGTTGTCGACATTAAATAACCCACTGAGGTTGATATGCCCTAAAACAAAATAAACCAAACCAATCTGAACCAAAGAATACATATTCTATTCATACGAATCTATCCTAAAAATGTTGTCGGCATTAAATAACCCATTGAGTTTGATATGCCGTAAAACAAAATAAACCAAACCAATCTGAACCAAAGAATACATATTCTATTCATACGAATCTATCCTAAAAATGTTGTCGGCATTAAATAACCCATTGAGGTTGATATGCCGTAAAACAAAATAAACCAAACCAATCTGAACCAAAGAATCCATATTCTATTCATACGAATCTAATCTAAAAATGTTGTCGACATTAAATAACCCACTGAGGTTGATATGCCCTAAAACAAAATAAACCAAACCAATCTGAACCAAAGAATACATATTCTATTCATACGAATCTAATCTAAAAATGTTGTCGACATTAAATAACCCACTGAGGTTGATATGCCCTAAAACAAAATAAACCAAACCAAATCAAACTGTCAACGGTAAAAATTGAGGATTCGCCTTCTTTATGGTAGCAATAGTCCATATTTGGTTTGATCTGGCTCTTGCAAAATTTAAAAGTTTTCAAGTGTTGGTCGTTATGTTTTTCTCTACCTTGCATTTTTTAAAACTCATAATCGATAACTGATGGTTATTCAAGCATTATTTCAAGAAACAAGTCACCAGCCATAAAACGCTTGAACCAGTTTTGGGAAGTATAATCAGACATTAACATCCGCTTATTGATTTCTGTAAGCCGCTTCAGTAATGTTGGGGTTCACTTTAAAACAATGCTTCAAATTTGCCAGAATTTCAGTAACTTTATCCATTATTTTAACAGAAACCATATCACTTGAGAATTTTCAACAGCAACACCTTGCCTGGATAACACATGTAACTCAAAGAGAAAATAATGACAATCAAGATACTGACGTCCCACTATACTTCAAGCAAAAGGTTAGGAAGGAAACTCCATCACGAGTGGAAAATGCAATAACAACTAGTGGACTTGAGAAATTTATTTTCCTGAAAAATTATGTTAATCGACAGCAGCATTGGTTGCTCGATCAATGATGAATGTTTCCTCATAAGGAAACAGTTATTACCGCTACCATTGTTTTGCCCTTGAAACAGACTTAGTTACGTTCAGTCACTGTCCACTGCCCTTTTTTAAGATCTTCATTTATAGAGTTCCCCTTTATTCGCTACTTTGCTTTCCGTGGATTCGGCTAATCGGAGTCAACACCAAAAATAATTCTTAAGTTTTACATAAAAATAAGTGGAAATTCGGATTTGCCAAAGAGAAACTGTGATTTGCTTACTTCAAGTTAAAAGGGAAGAGTTCTCTACTTAATAAAGAAATCGAAAAATACGTATTCCGATTTTACGAAAATCTAATACAAATCTTCTGCCAGTCATTGCTTTTACTATAATATATTGTTTTAATTCCTCAATTTCATTATTAGTTATTGTTAAGCTCTTTTGTGGCCTAATTCATACATAAAAATTTATCATTGATGTGTATGTATAGGAATGACAGTTTCCATAGTGTTTTTTTTAAAATTTTCCTCTATGCTAACTAGATTTTATTAATTTAGGTGCAGTACTAGACTGGCAGTAAGGTCTCATCATTTTACAGCTGAAATGGCTAGATGGAACCGTTCTATGCTAACAGTTTATTTTCTCACACTTCTCGCTTGTGGAACTCTCTTCTGGTTCCTTGCTTCCTAGTCAACATTTTTTTAAATTTAAATGCATTGTCAATCATTATCTTCTGTCTTCTTAATTACTATCCTTTTATTGTCATCTCTCCTTAATATTTTTTTCGTCTTAGTGGCTATATTGCCTTGCTTGGGATGTAATGATTAAAAAAAATGTTTGGTACTATTCGTGGTTTCAGGCATTCACAGAGAAGTGAGGGTGCTCAGAACCCGTCACCTGCAGATGAGGGGGGGGCGAGCGCTATTAATTTAATATCCTTTCTCTTATTTAATTATTGTTGTTTATATGCAATGTTTTTTGCTTTTCTTTTTTTTTTTCGTTCTTTTTCACTTTCTTCTAAACAAAAAGTGGGCACCAACTCCTGAAAACCCCTATCTCTCTTCCACTCTCTCTCTCTCTCTCTCTCTCTCTCTCTCTCTCTCTCTCTCTCTCTCTCTCTCTTATTTAAATGTGCTAATGATTCTAATCAAGATGGTATTTGTGTTTGAACTTTGGAGCTTCTACACATCAATCATGCTCGCTTGAAACCGTTATCAGATATCACAGAGCCTTGATCTCATTGTGATTTAACGAGCATTCAAAAGGCTTGACGAGGATTTGTCTTTGATGCTGAAATTTTAATTACGAAACCCGTTTCACCACCTGAACGCTTTGAATCGACATTCACGATATCTCTTCTCCGATTCTCAAGTTTAAAATGAAAATTTACGAAAAAGTTCAGAAGAAACTTTTATGCTGTGAAGCTTAAATCCTCAACCCTTTTTTCAGTCTTTTTTTTGGGGGGGGAGTAAATTTGCTAAGTTTTGAGATTTTCAGATCAAATGCACTATTTTCCACACTTCTTTTAAATTTTTCTTTAGCAATTTTTAGCCAATTTTATTTGACAATTTTTATCCAATCACTTGTAATCCGAAACAAATAAATAGCTTCAAACCAGACTTGATCTCGCATCTCTTGCCAATGAGTTTGCGATGCAGCAACGTCTGTTCATTTTCCTCTATACAAATTCTAGGACCTTTGTCCCTAAATCTTCTCTTCTGTATTTAGAGACTTCTCTATTCCACGCTGCATTGTTGACTAACTGCTACTTCTAGTAATTGCTTCTATATTGCTTTGATATTCTTTGCTGAAGTGTTTTCAGTTTGCCTCAGGTCTGACGGGCGCGTATTTTGGGGTGAGGTGCGTGTAAAAATTTTCACATTAAAATTAATTCGCATTCTTTTCACAAAAGAGAAAGGGTATCGGTATTCAGGAGAGGTAGGCCTACTCAAGTAACTCCTTGGCGACGCTGAAATACTTTTAAATAAGTAAACTATGTCAGTATTGTAAGGCCAATCTTCCCGCCTTTATTCATTCTTAGATAGGATCTGCTCGCCTGTTTCTTTTTAATTTTAGGACAAAATCGTTTTGAAATGCCCGAAGACAAAAGCAAAGAATAGGACTTAAAAAATTTATTAATAATTTTCCCGTGAGATTTTTCCATTAAAAACTATAGGTACAAATAGAATAAATTTGTTGAGAGTAAGTGGGGACATTATTGCGTCTGTGTTTGGTGGAAAACAAGAGTAAATTATTTCGTAGATTCTCTGTCCAGCCTTTTAGCACAAAAACGAGAATTTATTATGAGATTTTCGTTATCTCGCTGTCTACCGTTTAAACGAGATGACACCTCAGAGCAAACACCATTTACAAATGTCCTCTCGTTCACTAGTTACAACATAATTGCTTACGCATAAAAGTTTGCGAAAATGATGCAATAAATGTTTTGTTATTGTAATTTTTAAAAAAGACATTATTTTACTCTACTTTAAAATTTAATATCGAAAATGAAAAATGGAATTTATAAAAGCAAAACGTCAAATTTAAGTTTGAATACAATTGTATGCTTGCCTGAGTAGGATAATACAAAATTCTTTTTCCTTTTCTTTCTTGGTTGCTTTTTCTTCTGTGCCATGTCTCTTCAGGAAGTTGGCGATCGTGGCTCTCTACAAGTTCCTATCTTCAATAAATTTTGTCTTTACGCTATCTCTGCCAAAATCTACCACGCCATCCATTTACTGAAGCTCGCCAGGTAGGTTATGCGTTGTTTTACTCTATCTCTCTTGCCGACGTCTTGTGAGTGACAAATTTTCCAAGTTCTCTGTCTCTTTCTGATGTTAAGTATAAGTGTTCTTTTTGTTTCTGTTGTCTTCGTGGTTGCTCACATGTTGAGTCCATGGTATTCTCAGCAGCCTTCTGTGGAACTATATTTCTGTTGCTTCAAGTCTTTTCTTCATCCGTAAGGAGACAGTTCAGCGTTCACTTACGTATAGGAGAACTGTTACTACATAACCGTTCAGTATTCGTTTCTTTGTTCCTTACGATATTTTTTACTTGTTTAAATTCCTTAGATTTCAATCATTTCTTTAGCTTCTTATTCTTATTCCTCTTCCCTCTTTTCTTTTTTGCTTTCTTTCGGCTCTCTTCTTTTCAATTTTCTTTCTTTTTCCTGCTTCCTTTCTGTACTCTTTCCTTTTTACTTTCTACTTTCCTTCCACTCATTTCCCCTCATTTTTACCCTCGTCTTTATTTTCGTTTCTTTCCTTTTTTCTATTAACTATTTCTATCTTTCCTTTATTTTTCTTTCTTTTTTCTTCTTTTCCTTCTTTAATGTCTCTCTTTTCGCTTCCTTTCATTTTTCTTTTATTTATTACCATAATTCCCCATATATAATACGCATTTTTTATGAAAAATAATAAGCAAAATCAAGGTGCGTATTATGCACAGCTACAAAATATCTTTAAAAATTGCCGTAAAATAAAATAAGAATTATCATAAAACTAAATTAGAATAATATTATTCTATGTTTAAAACAATTTCGTTTTTAAATAAGTCGGAAACACTGGCGGTAATGAAATTGGAGAGGTACAATTTATGGGGTTTGATGCCATCAAGGGGTGCGTATTATGCATGAATAGAAAGATTTTCCCACACTTTCAACCCAATTTTAGGTGTGCGTATTATGGATGAAGGCGTATTATACATGGATAATTACGGTAACTACTTTTTGTTTCTTATTTCTTCCTATTTTTTTCCTTTCTTTTCCCGCCTTTTATTCATCGCAACAAATCACGCAGCACGTACTTCGATTAGCTGCGTTCCTTAGAACGATTTCTAATTCGATTTACTTATGTAAATATAAAATGCCTTAGCTGGCAATTATATCAGTAACAGATGCCTATTAAAAAAACATTTTATTATTTAGGGTTAATTTGTTTAAAAAATGCACTGACTATTGTTTGCATCACGTGGCAAAAATTATAAGGAAAATGAAGCCAAAAGTAAGTAACCAAGTAATCGTTTTAAGTACTCTGAATATCGGTGCCTTTAATTTTTCTCTTTACTTTCTGATTTTTCGTTTTATTTCTTTTTTAGTTTCTTCTTCCTTCCATTCTTTTCTTTTATTTCTTCTAATATTATATTTACATCCTTTCTTCGTCTTTCTTCTGTCTATATTTCTAAGATGAGGTATTATGTACACTATTTGCATTATTCGGACTATTGTCCTCAAGGACACACGGCACAGTGGATAACGGCGTTGGTTAGATCCAGTGACAGGACCCAAAGAGTGTGAGTTCAATACCCGATTAAGGCGGTGGAGAACTTTCAGAGGGGAATTAACAGGAGATAACTGACAACTGCCATCCATTAAACATGGCACGTAGAACTAGAACAGTCTACCCCAGTGAGAGAAATAAAGGGTTCAGTTCGACATTCCAACCATCTGAAGAAGGCCGGAGCGTACAACGGCCGAAACGTTGTAATAAATATGGCGACAAAGATGAGGACAATAGCTCGAATAATGTAAATAGTGTTGTCTTTCTTCCTTTTTCATCGTTCCTTCATTTTCTTCCTTTTTTATTTTCCTTTATTTCTGATATGTCCCGGAAAGGGATATATTCGATCGAAGTAGCTAAGTGGCTACTGTAACCAAGTAGTACACGGTAGCAGTAATCGACTGGTACCCGTCGTAGTCGCAGGTAAAATGCTTAGGCAATAGGTGTAGACCAATAGGATAGCCAATGGCGTCGTCAATCCTCTTCTGACTTGGTCTCTCCGTCAGTCTGTATTGATGACTGTCATCAGCCAATCATATTCCATTATATCGATTTCTTTCATCGTTTCTTTCTTTTCTTTTTTCTTCTGTCAGTTTTTCTTTATTTCTTACTTTATTTTCTATTTCCTTTCTACTTGTTTCTTTCTTTTTTATTTCTATGCTCTTTTCTTTATTTTCTCTTTCTTTCTTTTTTACCTGAGTTATTTTTTCTTTTCTTTTTTTCATCCTTTCGTTATTATCTCAAAAAAAGAACGATTGTTGAATTCACTCAATATAACCTATTTTTATATCAATTTCAATTATTTTCTTTCCAGTTTTTAATCAAATTGATCGTAAAATATATTCACAACTCTCTCTCTCTCTATCTATCTATCTATCTATCTATCTCTATCTCTCTCTCAAATATAAAATTCCCATCGGTATATTATTTATCTCCCACCGACACCCCAACCCCCGGCAAGTCTTTCTCCTCAACAAAACTCCCCGCTTGGCAATTAATCTAACTACTGATAAACGCGTTTTACTATTCAAATATTCTCAAGTTTCTTTATTAAAGATATTTCTTAATGTTTTTGTCTTTCTTTTCTTTTTATATAGCGTGTTATTATCGATATGATTGTTACCTAATATGATGATAATGTTCAAAAGTACTAAAAGTACATGACATCGATTTTTCTGGCTGTAATGAAAACTCGGAGTCTAGTTCGGCTAAATGTGCCTTTATTGAAAGTAACTGAAGAGTCTTGCAGTTTGGGCTCAGACGGTGTGATTTATTTGTTAAAATCATACGACAGGGGAGGTAATCGTGTTGTGTTACTACATTCTCCCCGGCACACAATCATCCAGGTGACTGGGTCTCTTGACAATTCTCTGGGATCGTCTCGGTGGTAACTGATCTGGGCTTTCATGTGTTACGGTAATTCAGCCAGAAGTATAACTCGCCGACAGGAACTAAATCTCTGAGGGAAACGTTCGATTGTCTCCCGTCGAGGTGCTAGATGAGTGGGTTCGCATCGAGCAGTTCCACCTTACTCACACGAGAATCATGCTTGCTTTGTCGAACATGGTTTCTAAGTAAAACAGTACCTGGCTGTGAGAGCCAAGATGGGCGTGAGATCCCGGCCGAACTTCGCCTTGGAAATTTTAAAAACCTTTCGTGGGGGAGTCGCATTACTTATTGTACACAATACTGTTCTTATAGCGAACAGAGACTTCGTTATTACGTCTTCCCAATGCCTAACTGGAACGTTTTTATTTTTATGTGCTATCTGTACGATCTTCCATATTACGTGATTTTATCTCTCACACTGTCCATTTCCTTGAGGGTTGTACGACGTAGTCCGACTCACAGCCACTCCCTGTACCAACAGGAATTTTCTTAGTTGGTTGGACATAAAAGAGGTCCCGTGATCTGTATGAATATAAGCTTGCGCTCCGAATATTGAGAACTGAGCAAAGGCTGCGTGAAAATTCCTCCTTAGAGGAGTTTCTAACGCATGACTTATCATCTCTCAGTTGCGTCTCTGTCTTTGGGCAGAGTGCGCTCAAGGGCTTCTCTGTCAAAGGGGCAACTGAGAAAATTATACTGAGAGGTGCCCATCCCTGAGGAACAGCTGCCCGACGCCGAGCCCTTTCATTGCACCAGAGAGAGGGATCGGTGCTCGCACCGAGGCCAGCGCAACCGACGGTTGCGGTGGCTGTGGGCAATTTTTGTCCTTGTCCGGTTGTACGCACTCGGGTCCCCACTTTAAAAAAGACCTTGTGTCACATCTCGTCCTGGTGGAGGGAACGAGTAAATACCGTGAGCAAATACAGCGTATGACCGTTGTTGCACTTACATCTGGACAGGGAAAGGCAAAAAGCAATCGCGAATACTCGTCAACGATAGTTAGTAGATATTTGTTTCGGGATTTAAATGGAGGAAGGCCCTTAATTTCACACTCAGCCTCAAAATCGGTTTGTCGATCAAGTTTTTTTTTCACCTGGTTCAAATGCTCCTATTGCGACTAGTATCGTATCAACTGCAAACCTTAAATGTCTTTCAAAGACTATATTAACTGTAAAAAATAAACGGGGTAGCTGAATAACTCAAAGGATTTTTCAGTGATTCTTATGACAAATTGTGTCAAGATGGCTAAACGTCTTATCTGAAAACTTGGAAAAAAGAAACTTAGTATTTTTTTTTTTTAGATATTAAACATTTTGTGACATAAACAATTATCCCATACTGCTACATGATTTGAACATCTTCTACTGACACCTGGCAATATTGGCAACGATTATTCAAAGGATTCTTGCTTGCACTGAAAAACAGTTCGTCCATTCCTATTACTGATCTGGGTAGATTTAACCTGCACCACGTTTCCATATCTGTATATACTAATATTTCTCCCTGTAAAACTTACCACAGTGCTATTGTATGGAATTTTTGTGAAGAGACAAATCAATCTTTTCCTAGTATTAGCAACTACCCGCCAATCCCCTGAGAAGGAGTTAGAACAGTATCTTCTGCACTTAAAAATCTTAAGTCGAGACTGTGACTTTCAATTGATGACAGCAGATAAGGCAAAGAAGAAATTTGTCAGAGACTCCTTTATAAATGGATTAGAATTGAACTATATCCATCCAAGATTGCTGTAAAATAAACAACTAGATTTAGCTACTGCTCATGAGCGGGCACTTATCTTGGATATAGCAGAAAAGCAATCTTGTTCATACCTACAGAGTTGCAGAGTCTGCACTATGTACTCACACTCCTACTGGTCCACCAGTTCAAACGACCCAAACAGGGAAAAAAAGACAGTCCTATACAACAGACTTCCTCGTTTTTTGCCCCTCCCTTTCCACCAGTTTAAAATCTCTCTCCGAAAGACACTGCATATACCGCTAGTGCTGCAGCCAGATGAAAATGTTATTTCTGTAGTCTCAAACTACATCCCAGACCTTTTGCCCAGCCAGGGAAACTAAATGCCACAAGTGCAGGAAGAAGGGACATTTGTTTAAGCCTTGTCGATCAAGCTTTTTTTCATCTGGTTCAAATGCTTCTATTGCGACCCTAAATGTCTTTCAAAGGCTATATTAACGGCAAAAATAAACAGGGTAGAAATGAATGCTCTAGTCGACACAGGAAGCTCAAAGAGTTTTATTAGCGCTGATATTGCAAAAAGAAACATAATTCAAATCGTACATTCTAATAGCCATGTAGTTATGTATGTATGTATGTTGCGGCATTCACCCTGGATCGGTTAAGCCGGCTCCTTCCAAGGAATTCACCGCGTCCGGAACGAAGGCCGACCAAGCACGGCGACAGCCATTCCCAACGGCGGTGAACTCTTGAAACGGAGTAACAAGGGAGTTTGAACTTCACACGCGGTCCCCACACCTCGCGTGGAGGGAGGAATATGCTCTTACTTGCCGCAGAATTTCCACAGACGCAGAGTAACCAAGAGGCCGCCGGATGCCGGTGCAAACGCCGAATGGTTTTTAATTCAGAGTTGACCTTCTCCTAGACCAGTTTCCATCCCAGTCTGTCCTGCTATTTACCCATAGTTGGAGGGAGAAGAAGAGGATTCACACCTTTCCCAAGGGTAGCTATGTATGTATGTATGTATGTTGCGGCATTCACCCTGGATCGGTTAAGCCGGCTCCTTCCAAGGAATTCACCGCGTCCGGAACGAAGGCCGACCAAGCACGGCGACAGCCATTCCCAACGGCGGTGAACTCTTGAAACGGAGTAACAAGGGAGTTTGAACTTCACACGCGGGTGTTAGTACGTAAGTGAATGTAACGGATTCGACTGGGATTCGAACTCGGCTCTACGATTCCTCAATCCGAGCCGTTATCCATTATTCCACCGTGCCTCCTCATGTGGCTATGGCGAACGCTTCACTATCTTCGCAGGTTAAAGGATACATTTTGGCCGGCTTAGATTTGAATAAAACTAACTACACTTACACCAGATTTTTTGTGAGGCCAAATCTGCGCTGCGATGTCATACTGGGCATCGATTTCCTCAAACTGCATTATTGCATTAATCTCACTTTTGGGGGCTCTAAACATTTGTGCAATATTCCTTGGTTTGAGGGTTGGATAAGGGATATACAGTTAGTAGGTGCACGCATCATCATCACCATCATCATCGGTACCTTGACTCGGTTTGGTCGTAGGGGGGGTGCTACGCAGCTGAATACCTGGCCAACTCCCTCCACATGTTTTGACAGGTATTTATTCATGCGTAGCTTGTCTTGAGCAAAGTAGACCTGTCGGGACCCATCCCTCACCAAGTTAGAATAGGACTTCCAACTTGAAGGCTTGCCTTCGTCAAAGACGTGTAGTCATTGATTCCATCGGAGTAACTATTCGCCCTTACAGCTGACTTCAATCTAGGAAGCTCTCTACCAAGCGATACCGTGTCATTACCACACCTTTTCAATCAATCCGAGGGCTTCGAATTTAACGAAAATTATTGATGTCCTTACGTGCCACATATTTGACGTTTCTTCCTCTTCTTCTTCTTCTTCTTCTTCTCCATATTTTCTTCGTATTCTTCTTTGTATTCTTTGTCATTTTCGTATTATTCTTCTTCTTTGTGTACTTCTTCTTCGTATTATTCTTCTTCATATTCTTTGTATTCTTCTTCGTATTCTTTGTCTTCTTCTTCTTCTTCTTCTTCGTATTCTTCTTTTTCTTCGTATTCTTTGTTTTCTTCTTCTTCGT
Source organism: Acanthosepion esculentum (assembly GCA_964036315.1). Lineage (NCBI taxonomy): Eukaryota > Metazoa > Mollusca > Cephalopoda > Sepiida > Sepiidae > Acanthosepion > Acanthosepion esculentum. The sequence goes on from OZ038482.1 coordinate 7,540,816, forward strand.
ATTTTTCATTCTTCTTATTCTTTGTCTTTCTTCTTATTCTTATTCTTCTTCTTAGTATTCTTCTTCGTATGCTTTGTCTTCTTTTTCTTCGTATTCTTTGTCTCCTTCTACTTCGTATTCTTCTTCGTATTCTTCTTCTTCGTATTCTTCTTCGTATCCTTCTTCTTCGTATTCTTCTTCGTATTATTTGTCTTCTTCTTCGTATTCATCTTATTATTATTATTATTATTATTATTATTATTCGTATTCTTCTTCGTATTCGTTGTCTCTTACTTCTTCGTATTCTTCATTTTCGTATTTTTCATCGTATACTTTGTATTCTTCTTCTCGTATTCTTCTTCCTATTCCTTGTCTTCTTCTTCTTCCTATTCTTTGTCGCCTTCTTCTTCGCATTCTTCTTCGCTTTCTTTGTCGCCTTCTTCTTCGTATTATTCGTATTCTTCGTCTCCATATTCTTCTTCATTGTATTCTTCTTCATGATATTCTTCTTCTTTGTCTTCCTCCTCTTCCTATTCTTCTTCGTATTCTTTGTCTCTTTCTCCTTCGTATTCTTCGCATTCTCCTTCGTATTCTTCGTCTACGTATTCTTCTTCGTGGTATTTTTCTTCGTATTTTTTGTCTTCTTCTTCTTCGTATTCTTTGTCTCCTTCTTTTTCGTATTCTTCGTACTCTTCTTCGTATTCTTTGTCTTCATCTTCTTCGTATTCTTTGTTTTCTTCTTCTTCGTATTCTACTACTTCTCCGTATTCTTCTTCTTCTTCTTCTTCTTCTTCTTCTTCTTCTTCTTCTTCTTATTATTATTATTATTATTATTATTATTATTATTATTGTTACCTTTTTATTCGTATTCTTCTTCGTATTCTTCGTCTCCGTATTCTTCTTCGTATTCTTCTTCATGGTATTCTTTGTCTCCTTTTTCTTCGTATTCTTCTTCGTATTCTTTGTCTCCTTCTTTTTCGTCTTCTTCTTCGTATTCTTTGTCTTCTTCTTCGTATTCTTCTTCATCGTATTCTTCTAGATCGTATTCTTCTTCTTTTTCTTCTTCGTATTCTTCTTCGTATAGTTTGTCTCCTTCTTATTCGTGTTTTTCATCTTCGTATTCTTCTTTTTCGTAATATTCTTCGTATGCTTTGTATTCTTCTTCTTCGTATTCTTCTTCGTATTCTTTGTTTTCTTCTTCTTCTTCGTATTCATTGTCTTCTTCTTCTTTGTGTGCTTCTTCTTCGTATTCTTTGTCTCCTTCTTCGTATTCTTCTTCGTATTCTTCGTCTCCGTATTCTTCGTCTCCGTATTCTTCGTATTCTTCTTCATGGTAGTCTTCTTCGTACTCTTTGTCTTTTTCTTCTTCATCTTCGTATTCTTCTTCGTATTCTTTGTCTCCTTCTTCTTCGTATTCTTCTTCGTATTCTTCTTCGTATTCTTCTTCATGGTATTCTTCTTCGTATTCTTTGTCTTCTTCATATTCTTCTTCGTATTCTTTGTCTTCTTATTATTATTATTCTTTGTGTCCTTCTCCTTCGTATTCTTCTTCGTATTCTTCTTCATGTTATTCTTCGTCGTATTCTTTGTTTGCTTCTTTTTTGTATTCTTCTTCGTATTCTTTGTGTCTGTCTTCTTCGATTTCTTCGTTTTCTTGTCCGTATTCTTTGTCTTCTTCTTCGTATTCTTTTTCGTATCATTTGTCTTCTTCTTCGTATTCTTCTTCGTATCTTTCTTCTTCGTATTCTTCTTCGTATTCTTTATCTTCTTCTTCGTATTATTTGTCTTCTTCGTATTCTTCTTCTTATTTCTATTATTATTATTATTATTATTATTATTATTATTCGTATTGTTTGTCTCGTTCTTATTATTATTATTCTTCGTATTGTTTGTCTCGTTCTTATTATTATTATTCTTCGTATTCTTTGTCTCCTTCTTCTTATTCTTCTTTGTCTTCTTCTTCTTCGTATTCTTCTTTTTCGTATTCTCTTCGCATGCTTATTATTTGTCTTATTATTCTTCGTATCCCTTGTCTTCTTCTTCTTAGTCTTCTTCTTCTTTGTCTGCTTCTTTTTCGTATTCTTCGTATTCTTCGTCTCCGTATTCTTCTTCGCATTCTTCTTCGTATTCTTCTTCTTCGCATTCTTCTTATTATTATTATTATTATTACTTTTTCTACTACTACTACTACTACTACTACTACTACTACTACTACTACTATAAGGATTATTTAAAAGATTAATAACAGAAAGTAATAAATAATATTATTATTTAATAAATATTTTCATAGAAGATAATGCATTTATCATATTCTTCATGAAAACTGTGAGGTACTTAGTCTCCATAGACTGCTGCATTATTTGATTTTGGAATTGACAAGCGGATGTAGATATGGGCGGTAATTAGGCTGTCTTGGTGTGATTGTTTCACAGCAGTAATTGGATGGGTTGAATAGTTGTCAAAAATAAGAAGAAATATTTAGCCCCCCTGCCAGGCCGACAGGTGTACATTACGTTCAGAATTCTGTTTGGAACAAAAGAGATTCTGAGCCACCAGTTGCTCGGGAATCTAGCCTGATTCGTAACTCGCATAGTCCTATTATTCCTGCCCTGGGTCGGATTTTGAGCTCAGGTAAAAAAAAAATGTCAGGTATTTGACTGCTGACTTTCCCGGTTGGCACATTTTACCACTTGGAAGATTAAACTATTTCTACTCTCATTACCTTCGCTAATTGAAATTGTACTTTATTATGCAAAGGTTAGTAAATATCTAGAAATTGCACGTCCCGCAAGGCAGCAATAGTGAACAAGCTAGCCTCACAGGCCAATTATTTGTGTGGCCTTCTGTTGTAAAGAAAGATAAACTTAGGGAATATAGTAAAGTTATATAAATCATTTTTCATTTTCTTTCTCATGAAGAAACAGAGTTCTACATTTTCCTATAAAATCTTCTCTAAAAATCAGTGTTGTAAAATGAAGAATTCAAAACGCGTTTCTGGATTAATCTTAAAAAACAGAAATACATTTTCTAGTTTTGTTAATGCAATGTCTTGGTTGAATTAAATTGCTTTTATTTATCAATGAAACGAAATCTATTAGGAATTTTATAAAATTATTTAGCAATCGAAATTAAAGCCCATTAATTTGATGCATTGCATCGCTATCACGTAGCTTCTTGAAAATATTAAATGCGTATAAAATTTTACGGCATTTTTAATTTAACGTTTTCCGACGTAATTTATTTCTAAATTTTACCAGTTTGAGGAGAATTCAAATTTAAATTCAATTTTTGAGCTATCTACACGAGTTAACCCCTTTATTCCATATTCTGGTAGAATTATTATTATAGACTTTGTTTTTAGGGGTTATTCTTTGCTTACGGCCTTAAGAACGAAATGTTTTTTAAAATATATGTTAATATTTGCAAACATATTTCAGCAAGGGTAAGAAATGAGAGGAAAAAGTTATTTACCGTAAAACTGTAAAGCGAAAAATTATAACAAAATAAAATGAAGCAAAGCAGTTATCGTTCTTTGCTTTTCACAAAGTTATATATTTTGCCCTCGATTGAGCTCTGAAGAGCAAGGAACGCTGACTGGTCAACAGTTTTTTGTTTTTTTTTAATAATTTTTCTATTTAACTCTTTACGGGGAATTTTTTTTTTTGTTTTGCCTTACTCTTTTCCCTCTTGTTATAGCATGGCTGACGCTAGACTGCAGGAGAGCAAGACACTGAGCCGCCTTAAACTCACGTTCTCCACTGATTTAAAGTGGAATGATTACATCGAATCAATAGCTGCATCTACTGCAAGGAAAGTTGGATCATTGTGTCATACCAGGAAATTTTTCTCGTCGGAATCTATCTTGCACATTTACAAATCTACCATTCGTTCGTGCATGGAATACTGTTGTCATATCTAATCTGGTGCCCCTGCTATTCATATCGAGGTTCTTGATAAAATCCAAAGAATGATCTGTATTGTAATCGGTCCTGACTTGGCATCAGGATTTCAGTCATTTTCTCACAGACGTGATGTGGCTTCCCTCTGACTTTTCTACAAATATTTTCATGGCAACTGCTCTGGCGAGCGTTTTTCCCCTGGTGCCATGACTACATGGATTTAAGATCGCTACTAAACAGGCATCTAATTTAGATTAAGATTATGAGAATAAGCAGGATAGATATTGACTGAAATTTGACTTGAAAAAATTAAGATTATACTATTCAGGAAAGCATCTACGCGTAACCGTATTCGACAAAGTGAAACTTCCTGGGAAAAAACTGTCTGAGAGGAATTCCCTTCATACGTATAATTAAATTATTCTACGTGGCTTCTGTTGGTCCGGTAAATCGATAATCCCGTAAGATTCTGGAACTAAGCGTGCCGAAAAATTGGTGCTGTGGATGCATTATTTTGTTGATACGTTTTAGACACATGTCAGTATCGGTTTTTTTCCGTTTCACTAAAATACACGTCAGCATTCTTTCCTCATTGTCGTTGATGTGCACATGTTTTGTTTTCGTTTGTTTTTTAAGTAGACGTCGGCATTTGTAATTGGGTATACTCGGGCTTTGTTTATCAATGTTGCTTAAGTGCAAATTGGCATTATTTTATCAATGTTTTTTGTAGTACGCAGCGATATTTCTTTGTAATTGATGCTTATATATACATCAGCATTAGTCAATCAATGGCTTTAACTGAACGTCTGCATAAGTGAACGATATCAGCATTCATCACTGGTCTGCTTTGTCTGCGAAAGTCATTTGACTTTTCTTTCCAATAATCAGTTTTATTTAGAAGATCAAGCCGGAATCGAAGCCAGAATTTGTGTTCGATCTCAAGCATTTTGTTTGTTGAGACCTCACGATCTATCTTTAACAGAGATTAAACCAAGTACAAAAACCAGACAATATATAATGAAAACATAGATGAAAAGTAGCCATAAGCGAAGACTAAGGTAAAATGAAATAATTCTCATATATTTACAATCTATTAAAGTGTGGAATTGACAAGTAAACAACGAACCACTTTCGAGTCGAAATAAGAAAATCCTACTGAAGATCTAAATTATGTCTATGTATTCGAATATAAAACAAGTATTTTCTTGTTACTAATGAGATTTTCATCTTAATACTATTATTTTCTGGAAGGCATCTTTCGTTATTCCAGAATTCTTTCGGACTTCGAATTTGTCACATTTTCTTTTATAATCCTTGCCAAATAGTTGCATTTCTGCACTCGCCTGATTTGGAGGTCTCCAATTTGTAGCTCACATTTTTGACTGTCCATAACAACTATCCATTCTGACTTTCAGTTGATGGTTAGGCCTTCATATGTGAGGAAATTGTCCAGCATTCACCGTCATATAGGAGGACTGATCTGACATAGCAGCACTCTTTTCTTTGTTTCCAACGGAATCTTCCTGTTTCTTAATACATTGTTTAGTTTTCGAAAAGCATATTTTATTATTCCAATGTGCCTTTGCTTTTCAATGTTACATTTTAAAACATTACCCAAATAGTTCAATTTCTGTTCAGTCAGTTATGTGTCATACGTGATACTCGCTTAGACGATCATGTATCTTTCGATACCTGACTGACGAAGCAGATTTGTACCCGCAGTCTGTTGCCATTTCTTTTTCGGTAGACCAGTTTCCATCCAAGGCTACAGAACCCAGCCAGTCCTGCTATTTACCCATATGTGAGGAGGGAGAAGAAGAGGATTCATAAATTTCCCAAGGGTATTAGCACGTAAGTGTATGTAATGGATTCGACTGAAATTCAAACTCGGCTCTCCGATTCCGCAATCCGAGCCGCTATCCATTACTCCACTGTGCCTCTGTAGTGGATGTAGGAAGGCTTCTTGGATATTTAAAATTGTGCTGCAAAATAAAATATGCAATATCCACAAACATAAATTATAAGAAATGGCCAAATGGTAACGATATCCAATCACAACAAAAATACATGTTTGAAACAACAGATTAAATTTTATATACACAATTTACAATTTCTTTGTTTGTCATGATGTGTGCAAAGGTATAGAGAAAAAGTTCTTTGCTGTTTCGGAAATGTTCAATGTCTAAAAAGTTGTCTGCCTTTGATTGAAACGTTGAATTCAACTTAGACAAAAGATTTTTCTTTGAAAGATATTGAGTGAAAAAGTTTGTTGTGTAAATTTTTCTACTCTCTCATGAAGGAACTTTCTTTGTTTGGCGGTACATAATTCCCGTGAGTATCTTTCGCGCGTGTGAATCTCAAATGCGACGAAAATTCGTTTGCTATTTCTATTTATAGTTTTTCTTAACGACGAAATCGGCTCAACGGGGCTTGGTAGCTGTTGCGAATTTTTCTGAGAAATGCGTGGGCGAATGTTGTATTTTTTATTTTTTAGCCAATGGGATTTCTTGAAACATTTAAATTAGGGATGAATTTGAGAAATATTTTTTTTTACGTCGGATGAGCCTACTTTTGCACAAATTTTGACTGTTTTGTTATGGAAATTTCTCGAGGCTTATTTTTTTATTTAACATCCAATGAAATTCAAAATAATGTTTGAAATTGAAACGAGAGTGGCTAAACCTCTGTTTGGTATCTGTGGAATGGTGAGAGACTACTGCACGTTACATCGACACTTCTCTACATTCATGTCGATTCAGACTAGAGATCGGTGTGCGGAAAATTCCCGTTATGCTTTGTATAACTTTTCGAGGATTTGTTGTTTTTGTTTGGGGGTTGCTTGTTTTGTTTTGTTTTGTTTTTTTCGATTTTGGTTTTGTATTTTGCTTCGAATGTCTTCTTTTATCCGCGGTTAATTCTATCCGCGGATGCGTAAGGTACGCTAATACAAAACGTCGATTCTATTGCTGCTGTGCCAAAACATCGATGGAAAGTGAATAAATGCCGATTTCATCATTCTGTGGTCGTAACCCAAAAACACTGCACAGGGAATTGAATTTTAAAAGATGTTATTCAAAAAATATTTATAACATTTTTTTCCAGTAAAAAATAGATTTCTTGGCGACACAGAAAAAAAAACTGATAAAAACAGGAAAATATGTTTGGAAGAAAAATATCATTGTTAATATTCTTCACGGTTATATTTTTCTTCTTCTTCTTCTTCTTCTTCTTCTTCTTCTTCTTCTTCTTCTTCTTCTTCTTCTTCTATTTCTTCTTCTTCGTTTTTGTTTTGTTTCTCATGCATTTCAATGATTTTTTTTCTTCCGTTCCATTTTCAAAGCTTGAAAATTCAAGATTTTCTCGACTAAAAATATTTTCCCTTGCGTTTTAGCTTGTTTAACTATTTATTCAATAGATTAGGCAGTTTCTTTGAGCCAGACATTGTTTTGCAAGCGAATATCTATTTGTGTAGACATAGAGGTGACGAGGTAACTAGATAGAGAAAGAGGGGGGATGCGAAAGTGCAATGACAAATGGTGATATTAACAAATTAGGAAAAAGTAAAATAGTTTGAAATAGATCTTTGTTAACAGACTACGGGGGCGAGTTTGTAAAGAGGCACAATAGACATTTAACGGTTTACATAGATATATAGATACATACATACATACTTATATACATGCATTCATACATACTTATATACATGTATATATATGAACAGACTGAAATAGACAGATACATATATATATATATACATACATACATGCATACATGCATACATACATACATGCATACATATATACATGCATACATATGAACAGACTGAGATAGATAGATAGATAGATAGATAATGAACATAGAGAGATAACTTATGAATAGAGATAGATAGATAGATAGATATATAGATAGATAGATAGACAATGAACATAGAGAGATAGTTTATGAATAGAGAAAGATAGATAGATAATGAACATAGAGAGATAGCTTATGAATATAGATAGATAGATAGATAGATAGATAGATAGATAGATAGATAATGAACATAGAGAGATAGCTTATGAATATAGATAGATAGATAGATAGATAATGAACATAGAGAGATAGCTTATGAATATAGATAGATAGATAGATAGATAGATAATGAACATATAGAGATAGCTTATGAATAGAGATAGATAGATAGATAGATAGATAGATAGATAGATAGACAATGAACATAGAGAGATAGTTTATGAATAGAGATAGATAGATAGATAGATAGATAGATAGATAGATAGATAGATAGATAGATAGATAGATAGATAGATAGATAGATAGATAGATAATGAACATAGAGAGATAGTCTATGAATATTGATAGTGTTGTGGTGGGATACACCTAATCTGCATAGGTGACTACCAACTATATAAATAATGGTTGATACCGGAAGACGAGAGAAGGAGGAATCACGAGATCCAACTAGGGACTCTGATCGACTGCGACTAGTCAACACATTCTCCAGGAACGTCTTCCCAGAAATAAACAGAAATACTATATGTACTTATTGTGTACACTTTCTTGTTATAATACATTCTTGTTCTAAGTACATTTTGTGTTGCATTATTATTCCATGCAATAGGCGAGATTCAACATTGGTCAAGACTCAACAGATAGATAGATAGATAGATAGATAGATAGATAGATAGATAGATAGATAGATAATGAACCTATTTAGATAGATTGATTGATTTAGGGAAAAAAGATTCTAATTTTTAAGATAGTTTTCCATAAATTTTAATTTTCAACCAGAATATCCCAAATCTTTAATCCTGTCGAGATATAGACGAACTATGATAAATCGCACCACATCCTTGACATCACGTTAATACGTATCACAAATCATTTTTATAAGCATTTCACCCCAAGCAAGGCAGGAGTGCCACTAGTATGCAAAGGGTCATAGGTAGTGAATGTAAGAGAAAAGTCTGATTATCGGGGGCGTTGAGGAAAGGATAAAAAGAACAGGAATTAAGGCATCTGAAGATGTCGATTGACATTACATTTAAATTTTTGAAGATTATAATTATCAGGGAAGCAAGTAAGAAGGGAGTTCCGCTATTGGAGTAGAAGAGGCGGTTATATTTAACTGTTTCGACAGTAAAAGGATGCGGCCGAGATGCCAAACTAGTAGCACGCTTAAATTCATGCAGTTGGGGTACCAGTGAAAATAGCACGTTAGAGCAGATGCAATGAAGATATTTAAAGAAAAGACAGAGGGATGCCACATGAAGTCGGTGAGAAAGTGACTGCAGTCGAGATCCCAAGTCAGGATCGATCACACTGCATATCCGTCTTTGATTTTGTTGAGAGCCTCGAGATGAACAGCGCGGGCACCAGACCATAGATGGCAACAGTATTCAATGCATGGGCAGATGGTAGATTTCTAGATGTGAAGGATGGACGAGAAAAACTTACTGGCCCGACACAGAGAATCAACTTTCCTTGTGGTAGAAGGGGATGTTGATTCAATGTAGTTGCTCCACCTCAGGTCAGTAGAAAACGTGAGACCAAGAAGGCTGAGTGAGGCGCTCAGGTGGAGTTGAGTATCAGCCATGCTAATATGAGACAAGGAAGTTTCTCTATGGTCAGTAAATGAAAAGCATTTTCGTTCTGGATGAATTAAAATCTACAAGGCATTTCTTTCCCTGGTCAACCACAGATTGGGAGTCATTTTCGAGACCAAAGGCCAGGAATGCCGTATTTACTATTGAGCCAGGAGTAAATGGCAGTGTCGTCTTGAGAACTGATGACGCCAGGAAGATCAGTGAAGATCAGAAACAGGACCAAGGATATAGCCTTGGAGAGCACCAGCGTTCGCATGGAAGGAACTGGAAGAGAATTCGTTCAAGACGACCTTCGGTTAGACAGGAGTGATTGGATTAAATCAAATAATCGTCCTGTAATACCGTATCCCTGAAGCTCACGGAGAAGGCCTGCATGCCAAACCCTGTCAAACGCTTTCGATATACCAAGAGCAACAGCACGAACTTCGCCGTTATTTTCAAGAGCTTCATTTATATATTCAGTTGCGTATGTAAATATGTATATATATATGTGTGTGTGTGTGTGTGTGTGTGTGTGTGTGTGTGTATATATATATATATATATATATATATATATAGAGAGAGAGAGAGAGAGAGAGAGAGAGACCTGCAAAGATCCATTAAGAAATGAGCATGAATGATGAAAAAATGCTCCAAATAAAAACAAAATTGTCTCATCAAAATGTTATTATTAAGAGGAAAGACCACAGTATGTTTTGATGGAGAAATTAATTCATTAAAACTTTTTAGAACCTTCAAAATCTTGGTTAAAAATCTTGTTTTTCTGGTGTCAAGTAGGGACCATAAAATTGTGAGAAATTTGTGAAAAAAAATCAAATTGTCAGATTTTCATGAAACTTTCAGGATTTATTCACAAATGAATCAATAATTTTTGATACATTTATTTTATGGAAAATCTTTGTAAAAATATTTTTAATACATTACTCCCACGACTTATTTCTTTTTACAAAATTTAGAGAAATTCATTTTTGTAGCACTTAATGCTTATATTAGTTATAAGCACATGTCCTTGGCGAATCTAAATCATCAAATCTTTTGGTCAAGATTTCTAGTTACAGTAAATCTGCGCTAATCATAAAATAAAAAATGCAATAAAACTAATTATTAATTAGAAAAGCTTTTAAATGCTTTTATGTATACAAATATGATGTATTCTATTGTCTTATGAAAAAAACATTAAATGTATTATGAAAATTTTTACAAGAATTGTTTACATTTATTTTATTTTAGCGAGAATGATTTATAAACTTTTAAATCTTTTAAAATTCTGTTTAATTTCTATGGGTCAAGTAATATTTTTATTAAACAGAAACTATTCACGAATCATAAATGGAAAGCTTAGTACAATTCATCGACTACCAGTATATTTTGCGCGTGTATAAACGTGCCGATTTTTGTTAATACGGCCCACTATACACGACATTATCAGACGTCATGTTTTCACTCCTCTTCGAATCTGAAACCCATATCTCCATTTCAGAACGTCAGAAACTAATGACATGCGATTTGAAGGCGTATCTTCACTTGCGCTTGTTTAATGTCATACGGAGTCGGACAGGCCCAGTTTGGACTGATACAAGAATATGAGTCAGAACCCGTAATTTTCACCTTAAATATTGGGCCATTAAATAAACTAATTATTACCTTTGAAAGAAAAAATAAATAAAAAAAACAAAAGGTAATCTTACAAAATATCCATGACAGTTGTTTTTTAAGCATTTCACCCCAAGCAAGTCGGGTGTGCCACTAGCACACAAGGGGTTACAGAGAGTGAGAACAAGAGTAAAGAGGGGTGTTCGAGGACAGGATAAAGATAAGGACAGGGATCAGGATCAAGGCATCAGAAGGTGTCGATTGGTATTACACTTGAATATTTGAAGATTATAGCTATCAGGAAAGCAAGTAAGAGGAAGGGAGTTCTACTGACGGGAAGTGTAAGATAAGAAGCTTTTGGATTAGAAGCTACGGCTACATTTAATTGTTTCGACAGTGAAACGGTGGGACCGAGATGCCAACCTAGTGGCACGCTTAAATTAAATCAGTTTGGGAAACAACGAAAGTAGCTCGTCGGAGCAGTTGCCATGAAAATACTTGTAGAAAAGACAGGGGGAAGCCACATCACGTCTGTAAGAAAGTGAATGTAGACGAGATGCCAGGTCAAAACCTATCACATTTTGTCGAGGACCTCGAGATGAAAAGCAGGGGCACCAGACCATATATGGCAATGGTATTCAATGCAAGGACGAATGGTTGATTTGTAGATTTGAAGTCTCGACTCGGGTGAGAAAAACCTTCTATCGCGACACAGGGAACCAACTTTCCCTGCGGTAGATGAATCTATTGAAAAATTATTGTGTATATATCATGTTCTTTTTTCTTTTTATATGCTTTGACCATACATGATAGGAGCAATAATGGTTCTCCACAACTTCCTATTGTTTGTAGCTCTAAACACTATTTGCCTCCTTATTATGCCTCCCAGTCCCTATTCTGTCATTCTTTTACACAAGGTCGTTAAGTAGGTTACTCGCTGTTACCATTTGCCTACCCCCCCCCCGCCTACCCTATGAGAGTCAGATTCTCCAAACCACCTTCCTTATTCGGTGTCCCAGAAATTTCAACTGTCTTTTTCTAAGTACAAATATCCATCATGTTCTCATTTTCCTTACAATTATTACATAGCAGTTCAGCATTCTTTTCTTTGTTTCTAACGAGATTTTCATGTTTCTAAATACTTTGTTTAGCTTTTTGAAGGCATCTTTCGCTATTCCAATGCGCTCTCAGATTTCCGTGCCACATTTTCTTTTACTACCTTGTTTAGTAGCTCCTGCAGTTTTATCTGTGTGTTTGCCATCAAAACAATATCATCTGCGTATCTTATATTGTTAACATTGATCCCACCAACAATAAATCCTGGTAGAACTTCTAGTTCTCACAAGATCGTCTCACTGTAAAGATTAAATAAATCTGTCAAGACACATGCTTGTCCGTGTCTATTTTTTGTGTACTTACTCAATTCATTTTCTATTCGCATGCATGCGGTTTGTTCCCAGTAAATGTTTAGGATTATTCTATCTTTCCCAAATAAATTAAGTTTTCCTAGTAGTTCAAATACATCTTCGTGCCGTAACTTATCAAATGCTTTTGCATAGTCTATGAATCATAGGTATACGGCTTTCTAAATTTGTATTGCTAATTTTGTATCATTCTCATCATAAATATTGTATTTCTTGTTCCAGTATCTTTCACGGAACCACACTTCTTCTCTTACTTCTGATCTAATTCTGCCACACACTCTTATAGCGAAGAAAACGGCGAATTACTTCGTCAATCTAAGCGACATCGTGTTGCGTGTTTCCTACGACGGGCGAAAAAGAAAGTTACAAGTCGAAAAAAAAGGGCACGTATTTTGCATATGTTGAAGACGGAATATTTAATTTATTTACATTATTCGGACTATTGTCTTCATCTCTGTCGTCATATCTATTACAACGTTTCGGCCGTTGTATGCTCCGGCCTTCTTCGGGTGGTTGGAATGTCGAACTGAACCCTTTATTTCAATGCCCGGTTAAAGCAGTGAAGAACTTTCAGAGGGAAAATAACAGGAGATAACTGATAACTGACATCCATTAAACATGGCACGTGGAACTAGAACTTTCTACCCCAGTGAGCGAAATAAAGGGTTCAGTTCGACATAGATACTGAAAGGCCGAAACGTTGTAATAAATATGGCGACAAAGATGAGGACAATAGTCCGAATAATGTAAATAATGTAATAACACCTCATCTCAGAAATATAGACAAATACTGAACGGCCGAAACGTTGTAATAATTATAGCGACAAAGACGAGGACAATAGTCCGAATAATGTAAATAATGTACATAATACCTCATCTCAGAAATATAGTCAGATACTGATGGAATATTTAAATTAGAAACAAATCAATCGCAGGAGTCGCCATAAATGAATTTTGATATACTAATATTGTGCGTCTTCTCCCAGTTGTCGATGAATGGAAAAAATGCTCGGCCAATAAGAGCAGTTGGTGTTCTCGAATCGGGGATGAAAGAGGCACAATTCGTGTATTACGGCTACCGCGGTAGTCGGGGAGTGAGTTATTATTCTGACTGGTTACGTGCATTGTGATTTATGATTCGTGAGATAGTACCTGCGAGTCGAGATTTTGACATTTCTTTCTGCCCCTGATATTCGAGTTTAAACTGTGATTTGTTCTCTGCGTTGTGGAAGTAATCTGCGGCAAATATTTCCTTTGCAATCCCCGAACTCTATCCATCAAAATTCAAATGATAAACACCTTTTGCTTCTCTATCGTTGTTTCCATGTAAAGTGTTCAGACGAACTACATTCCTTTGTTTCACCAGTTCTAACCTTCACGGCTGAGACCCGCTATGCCACGCCCATAGCAGCGAACCACCCTCATTCCTTTCGTATTCCATTGGTGAGATGTAAGTGCCACTCGAGCAGATTTTTTCCCGCGAACCGCAGCTCTGTGGAAACGACTCTGTTCAACTCTAGGATTAACTATTATCATCCCCACATATCCGCATAAACTGTGACTCTTACTCTGTAAGCCTCTACCTCGAGTGGCTCATGGGATTTGTACAGGGTGAACATCGACGTAAAAAAAATAAAATTAAAATAAGCTTAGTTATTAAGTTGATTGTCCGATGTCATGTTAGATATTATTTAACAAGATTAAAAGCTCAAAATCACCAATTATTTTCAAATCAACATCTATAATAATAAACAAACCTAGAAGGCGGGCTCTTCCCTCTTACTTAAACCACAGTTTGGGGAGAAGAGATAAGTCCATACTTTTCCTATAATTATGTGTGTGATAGTGAATGCAACGATCTCGACACGCTAATTACACTCTCCTTAACAAAGACGAACCATCTCCAGGACCTTGATAACATACCTAGCAATCAGAGAGGACTTTAATGCACATGCATGAACAGACACTTTCCCGTGGGGTTTTTCAGTCGTTAATAAAAGTAGTGTGTACTTACGTTGTGGTTGTGTCATATATATATATATATATATATATATATATATATATATTTGAATAAATTGTGTGAGGTACAGAACTGACAAATAGCTAGAAAGACATAAAATTTATTACTAATGGGCATAATGTGAGAGGAAGTAAAAAATAAGAAAAGGGACAATCACTCAAAAGACCAACCGGTTTCGTTCCCTAGCTTATCAAGGTCTACGGGGAACTTTTTATTCTATAATAAATAGCTAAATTATGACACAAGCAAAATTCATACAATTAAAACATTAAAATTGACAATGAATTATTTGTATGAAAGAAATACATTTTCTTAACCCGAATAATACAATTTTCTGCCAAAAAAAAAGCAAAAAAAAACAAAATTTAAAAAAAAATTATATATAGCAGAAAATAGAGATGGAAAAGGTGGGGAATAAGAATAGAGAACACTAGAGCGTGATTATATGGAGACCAAGGAGGCAGTCCCTTTGCTTGCAAAGAGACGGTCCCCTTGCTCGTATATACAATGATTCGAGCGCTCTTAGATGAAATAGAGAGTGCGAACTAGCTAGCACCGCGAACAAGTTCGGACTAAAATTGGTTGCGCACACTCTGCTATTTATCAGGTGCTCGGTGATGGCTGAACCGGAAGTATTCACCAATTGGCTACTACTAGCTTCCGGATTGAGGACACGTAAAGGGACATGTTGCCTGATCCTACAATCTAAACGTTGGGTTGTTCTTCCTATGTATTTCTTTCATACAGATAATTCATTGTCAATTTTAATGTTTTAATTGTATGAATTTTGCTTGTGTCATAATTTAGCTATTTATTATAGAATAAAAAGTTCCCCGTAGACCTTGATAAGCTAGGGAACGAAACCGGTTGGTCTTTTGAGTGATTGTCCCTTTTCTTATTTTTTACTTCCTCTCACATTATGCCCATTAGTAATAAATTTTATGTCTTTCTAGATATATATATATATATATATATATATGAAGAAATATCGTCTTAAGGTGTGCTATATTTTTGGGATAAAGTGCTCAATATCAGATTTAGAGCGTGTAAATATAAAAGTGAACATAGAAGTCAACATTTAGAGGCGACAGTCTGTTTCATGCTAGGTGCAATCGTCAGGCCACCGAAACAGACTGTCGCCTCTAAGTGTTCACTTCTATGTTCACTTTGATATATATATATATATATATATATATATATATATATATATATATATATATATATATATATATATATATATATATATATATTTAAAGATATGTTTGGTGGTACAAAACTTTATCACTGCCATAAACAGACAAAAATTAATTTTACTATTACCACTCATGATGTTAATAAAAAGCAAAATTGAAAAACGGGCTAGGCAAACCGGTTTCGAACCTCGCTCAACAGAGCTAAATTGAGGTTAATAAACTGAATTATCTAAAAGAAAATGGACATAGTATATTGGAGAGAGAAAAATGTTTACATGGTAATTAGTTGGATGCCTAATACAAAGTCCTTCTTTTTACACAGAAAGGGCTTCAACGATAGAATATAGATGGCCTCCAACACTTTTAAGTGGTAATTTGAATGGGACCTGCTAAGAATGGTAAGTGAGTCAACACTAAAACGAACAGCACAATTATGGCTATTTATTAAGTGTTCTCAGATGGAAGACCCGTATGTATTGGTCAATATATATATATATATATATATATATATATATATATATCACTTTCCTAAAGTTTCCTTCTTTGCATTGGCTTCCTCGGGTTAGAATGACATAAATCTGTAAGTGTTAGGGTGTACTTCAATATTTATTCGTTAATACCATTCTGTTAGCCTGACGTTCCCAGGTCGGAATGAAAGAATACGAATTGTGTGATTTTTATTCTGAAGGTGTTTTTTTTTAATTTGTGATACCGATTGTCGATCTCTTTTGAGAGATTTTTTTATGTTATTTAAAGTTCGGCATGGACGATCCGACTTTAGTTTTGATAAGATGCAATTTTGTTCCAATCCAATTTAAAAATGGTTTGGCGAAAGTTGTTTTTTTTTTCTTCCAACTCTTGTGCAGTGAACTTACGGTAAATCATTCTCCGTTTATACCAGAGTAAGTTGAAAGTCAAAAAAAGATTCTTGTATTTTCTGATTAAGTATAGGTTTGTCTTTGTGTTTTGCAGGTCGACAGGATGTAGAATCTGAAGAAAAAATTCATAAATCAAAATGAAAAAACTGTTTGTTGATTTGTAGTCAAGTCAATAAAATAGTTTTTCCATAGATAGATAGATAGATAGATAGATAGATAGATAGATAGATAGATAGATAGATATGACAAGACTGAGATAGATAGATAGATAGATAGATAGATAGATAGATAGATATGACAAGACTGAGATAGTGTTATGGTCCAAGTTCCTTGTACCACGGTGATGGTCCAAGGTAGAACCAATGAAGAATAACTCAAACACAGGTATGGAATAACACAGATATATTAAAAACAGAAATATATACAAAGAAGTAGAAGTATTAGTAATGACTATCAGATTTGGTTAGAGTGAACTATGTTGTCTCGACAAGTATCACTATTCCAATGTTCTTACAATAATCCTCTCTGCTCCCTCTTGAGGCGCAGTATTTATAATGTCCGGAATAGTCCATTATTATTATGGGTAAGTTCCCAAACACCCCCCTTCCGAAGCTTTTGCGTAGCAGGGGTTTTAATTTTTTTTTTTCTTTGGATCTATTTCCAAAGGTTCTGTGAACTTCCTTTTTCTGGACGATTTTCGTAGTTCTGGCCTTGTTTGCGGCCTTTTTATATCAAATGTATCGAAAATCGTATCCATTACCTCTTCCTGAGGTGGACCGTTAGCATCCTGTAACGGTCTCTTCCTTATTTGGTTTACGTGTCTTCTATGTGAGAATTTGTGTTCCTGTACTATGTAAGCCATATTCCCAATTCTTTTTTCAATTGTATCTTGCTCCCAGTAAGATGTATTATTTTTATATGCTTTAAAAAACCTTTTTCTCCTGGGTGGAATTTTCTTTTTGGTACGCACGACTGTGTTATTTGCTTCGTTTGACTTGGTAGCAATTTATCAAATACAGATTTGATTTTTCTAGCGAACATCACTTCTGCGGGTGTTAATGCCTATAGCGTAGCATTATTTGGCGTAATATACCTGAAGAAATTGTTGTAATGTTTTTTCCGTAGGCACATCATATGCTTTTCTTAACGCTCTTTTGAGTCTATCAACAAATCTCTCCGCTTGCCCATTTGATCTTGGGTGATATGGCGGGGATTTTATATGTTTGACTTGATAAATTTCGCAAAACACTTGGAAGTCCGCTGATGTGAATTGCGTTCCATTATCTGTGACGAGGCAATCCATTACCCCAAACCGAGCAAATAGCTCGTGAAGGCAATTTATGGTAGTTTCCGAAGTAGGATTTTTGCAACGAAACACCTCCGGCCATTTACTATAACTATCCACTATGATCAAATAGTAGAAACCATCAACTGGGCCTGCATAATCTGCGTGTATTCTTGACCACGGACGATCTGTCTCTGGCCATGGCTTATGGATGATTGGCGGTGCTTTGGCTGCTAAGGTACAACCCTTGCATTCTTCCACCATCTGTGTAATATCCTGGTCCATGTTTTTCCAATATACATAGCTTCGCATCAGCGATTTCATTCTATTTTTTCCAGGATGTCCCCTGTGGAAATCCTTTACGATTCGCTTTTGTAGTGTTTTGGGAACTACAACCCTTTCGTTATAAAGTAGCACATTATTGCATAAAGAAAAGCTGTCCAATATTTGCTTATTTTTTCTGCTATTTTTGCTTTTGTTTCTTTTATGAATTCATCATTTACGGCTTCATTTTTTATCTCTTGTAGTGTGACGAGGAGGTTTCGAACTGTACAACATAGTACTGTCCTGATATCTTCTTCATGTCGTAGGGCTGCGATTACAGAATCTTCCAATGGTTCTGTTTTCGTTGGTATAAGTTTCGACAGACTATCCGCATGCCTGATTTTTTTCGTTGGTAGATATTCCAATCTGAAATTGTAGTTCAGAAGAATTGTACCCCATCTTAGTAACCTATTTGCAGTGTAAACCGGTAAGCCTTTTTCGAACCAAATATTGTTAGTAACGGCTTCTGATCCGTCTGTAGAGTAAAAAATCTACCATAGATATATTTATGAAATATTGTGACTGCGAAAATAATTCCCAGAGCTTCTTTCTCTATTTGTGACTAATTTTTCTCTGCTAGTAACAGGGTTCGAGAAGCATGCGCGATGGATTTTATTGTCCCATCCGGCATTTTATGCAGTATACACTCCCCGACTCCATAGGCGCTCGCGTCACTTGCTACAATTATTTCTAATTTAGGATCGTAGTGTGCCAAAAATAAATCCGAAGTTAACGTCTTAATTATTTTGTCAAACGTTTTCTGGCATTCATCTGTCCACTGCCAAACTTTTTCTTTCTCCAGAAGTTCGTTCCGTGGTGCGTGAAGTTTATGCATGTGAGGAATGGATTTCTGGTAGTAACTCACTAAGCCTAGAAAACTTTGGAATTGTGTTATGTTCTTTGGAACTGGTATTTTTTTTATTGCTGTTGCCCTTTCAGGATCTGGTCGTCTTCTTCTTGATCGATGATATGGCCCAGGTATTTAAATTCCTTCATGAAAAAATCGCATTTGTTTTCTTTTACCTTGAACCCATAGCTTTGTATTCCCTTAAACACCTCTTGTACGTGTTCCCAGTGTTGTTCAACACTTTCGCTATTTATCAATACGTCATCCAGGTATGCAATCGTGTACTCTAATCAGGCGAGCATAGTATCCATTGTCTGTTGGAATATAGCCGGCGCGACCTTAATCCCAATTGGTAATCTTTGGTATTTGTACAATCCTTTGTGTGTGTTTACGCACAGTAATTTTGAACTTTCCTCATCGACTGGAATTTGCAGATACGCTTCACCTAAATCTATTTTTGAAAAATTTTTCCGCCATTTAATTTAATGAATACTTCTTCTGGACTGGGTAGAGGATAGTGGTAATCTTTTCAAACCCGTTGAGAAATCAGCGCATACTCGAATCTCTCCTGATATCTTTTTGACGTAAACTGTAGGTGCGGCCCATTGACTGTATTCTACTTTTGTCAATATGCCAGTGTTTTCGAGTCTAGCCAATTCTTGATCTATTTTTTCTATTGACGCAAACGGTACGCTCCTTTTTTTCTTGAAGATAGGTTGAACGTTTTCTTTTATTTCGATATTTGCTGCCATTTCTTTTACATCTTCCGAGACCTGCTGAAAATACTTCGGGGAAATTCGTTTTTAGTTTCTCTTTTAATTTATCTGCCTCGGTTGATAAACTTTTTACATTTTGGCAATACATACTTATTGGTAAATCCCAAAGTTCGAATTTTTGCATCCAGTCCGTTCCGAATAAGTTTTCTGTATTTCTTAACACATACATTTTTAATTTTTTGGTAATTCCATTAAATGTCACATTTGTAATCACTTCACCCTCAAATTTTATTTTTCTCCCAGTTACCGACCTCGCAATTTTATCCGTTTTTAACATGGCAGGTTTGTTCAGTTTTCTCCATGTTTGGACCTTAATAATAGTTAAGTCCGAGAAAAAAATAAGCAAATATTCGGCCAGTTTTTGAAGTGTCAAATCTTGTTCACTCTCCAATTTTGTAAAGATTCTGCATCTAATTTCCGCGTCTTTGGTTAAAACCAGGCCTTGGACGTATATTAAACACTTGAAATTGTCCGCGCTGAGTTCCGATAATTCATCACAATATTTGTTTACAATGGAAGCGAAAGTTATGTAATCTTCGCTGTTCTTTTTTGTTAGGTTCAGACATTTCCATCTTTTGTGGAATAGTGAGGCATTAGGGCTGAAAAGTTCTGTTAACAGTTTTATGGCTTCTTTGAAAGTTAACGCATTTGTTTTCTTCGGTAGGATGTAATCTACGAATTTGGTATATTCGCATGTGCCTAATTTTCTTAGTAATAGACGTACTTTTCGTGCGTCTGACCAATCTCTGCAGTCAAATTCATATAGATCTTCGTACCTTCGGAAGTAAGTTGCAAAGGTTTTGTCTTCGTCGGGTTCATACGTGAAATCTTCGATAATTCTCCAAATAGCGTCTTGTGAGAGAACTGTTTCATTTTCGGAATTTTGCTCTTTATTTGACATTACACGTAGCAATAATTCTTGTAATTCGAGATGTTTCTGTTCGTTCTTTTGTTGCTGTTAAAATTGGATTTTGATAAGTTCCACAACGGTTGACTTAAAATCTTCCATGTTAACGTAATTTTGTGTAAATATTTTCCTTTAGTGTAACCTGATATTCTGAAACCTGTGTACACCAAAAAACAAGAATTTCCTTTGTTGCCACAGTAAAATTGATGTCCAAAAAGAAAATTCTTTTTTTTATGTGTTCGCGTAGAAATTGTTTGTTTTTTGATTTTAGAAATCTCCACGTAGAACTTGTTTCTTACAGCCTACTCGTCGACACTGTTATGTGTAACGGATAGCAAAAAAGCTATGTCCTCCGCGTAGAGAGTTCGTTTTTCTTTTGGGTTTTCCTCGTCGCCACTTGTTATGGTCCAAGTTCCTTGCACCACGGTGATGGTCCAAGGTAGAACCAATGAAGAATAACTCGAACACAGGTATGGAATAACACAGATATATTACAAACAGAAATATGTACAAAGAAGTAGAAGTATTAGTAATGACTATCAGATTTGGTTAGAGGGAACTATGTTGTCTCGACAAGTATCACTATTCCAATGTTCCTACAATAATGCTCTCCTGCTTCCTCTTGCGGCGCAGTATTTATAATGTCCGGAATAGTCCATTATTATTATGGTTAAGTTCCCATAAAAGATAGATAGATAGATAGATAGATAGATAGATAGATAGATAGATAGATAGATAGATAGATAGATAGATAGATGTGAATAGCCTAATACATTCAAATACCAAGATAGATAGATATGGCAAGAATAAATAGAATATTTCTATCGCTCTTTCACGAAATGTTCTCTTTTTTTTAGATACTAACATAAAAACATATAACGCAAAATGTATTTTTAAGGCGGTTCTTCTCAGAGTCCCGGGTTCCAGTTCTCCCCTTGCAATCCTTGGTTTCCTTAAATTCTCCCTTATTTTGATCTAACATCTCCTAATTCTCTTCACACTTATACCGTTGTTGTCTTAATAGCCGCAGGACACCAGCAATGTTGTTATTAGTAAAAATCATGTTGTTTCGTGTTAAGGAATTTGTCGTAAGTTGAGAGCATGAAAGCGTTTCCTGTATTGTTGTAAACATATTTGAAGAAAGTTTTTTTTTATTATTTGTTTGCTTAAAATTGTTAAGTGGCGAGTAAGTGATCTTTGCAAATATATATATATATATATATATATATATATATATATATATATATATATATATATATATACTCTTCAGTATTAGTGAATCTATGCAAAAGTTAAAATGCGTAGATACGTGTAGATGTAAGTATAGATACTTTAAGAAGTCGGGACTTGTTTGGAGATAAATAAACAATGTATGCAAAACAAAAATAAGTACACAAAAAGGAAATGAAAATATTTAGATAAGAGTTTTTGAAACATGGAGAAAAGCACGAAAAAAAAGTTTAATGTAGGTACCTCAATTAATTCGCCGAAAAAGGACCATACTTTGATGAAAAAATGCCCGAAACGTGACGAAAACTAAGTTGTATCATCAAAACCTTTATGTATTTATTAACAGGAAAGAGCAAATTAGATTTTAATTATTTAATTAAATTTTATAATCCTTTTTAGAAAGTTCGAAATTTTGATTAAATATCTTTTCTTGTGTCAGCAGATGGACTATAAATTAACATAGCGAATTTAGCGTCTCTTTTGCAGTGAAAGATACATTAATTTGGAAATTCTTGCAAAAATCAAATAATTGTTGAATTTTTATGAAATCTTCAGGACTTTCTTTAAAATAAAGTTTCAGACAAGTATATTTTATTTTTGGAAGATTTTTTAATAAAAAGAACAACATTGCGACGAAAGATGGCTAAAAATGGTGTTAATCAGCTATTTTTGCAGAGAAAAATATTAAAATTAATATAGTAACTTGAAATTAAAACTAAAATAAAAGCTTCAAGAAAGACTTTTCAATTTTTAAAACATTCATTTTAAACCTTAGGTATCGCGTTTCCTGTAGAGGGTACCCTCCACAGTAACTTAATAAATATGTAATACAGATTTCCCAACATTTTAAAAGCAGGTTAGACTACAAAACTTATCTTAAAAGCCACCATATCGGGTGGCATTTAAGCTACCTCCTCCGGGGGTCTGTTGATTAGGCCTTCGGCTTGTTCACGAGTTTGAGAGTCCCTAAGTCTTCGCATATTCTCAGCATTGGAAGCTCTTCTGGCTGCCGTTTGATCTGGGTTTCATTTGCACGGGGGTTTCTTTTCCTAGATGCAGCCTTGACCATTTTCATTGCAATCTGGCCCTCTGTTGGCAGAGATTTCTTTTTGTAAGGCATACTGCTGCCTTATGTGATAGGCAACAATAAACTACAGAGGAACTCAAAATTGATCGCTGCATTTTATTATTGCATTAATATTTAAGCTTACCTTTTAAAAGTTCAACGATAATTCTTCTGACGCCACTTCAATTAAAGACAATTGTACGTAAGTCTTTACTTACGTATAAACAATTATTTTTATTTCATGGGTGACTTACCCTGGATTTCGCAATTAATCTCAATTATTCCCAAATTTATTTCCTAGTTATAAAAAATGTTATCCTACAAAAAAAAAAATTCGTCGCAAAAAATCACGTAAAAATATCACCGAAAAAAATCACAGTAATGAAAACTTGGGAATCAAAAATTTCAGGATTGTGTTTCTGGATCCAGCTTGGGATGTTTTTAATTTGCTCATGGAGTCTGCCTGATTTCAAAATGGCATTATACGGCCTCTAGGTGTAAAGTTGAAAAATGTGACACACTGACTTCGCATTTATTTATATAGAAGACTTCCGGTTATCTCCGAATAACATCCGGTTCTCACAAATTTTTGTCAGCTATTTTAGAATTTTATTTCCTCTGAATATTTCTTTAAGTCATAATTTCTTAATTTAGCGGCTAGCTAGCTTTAATTTGGTCAGAAAACGTCTGGCCATAGACCCTTTTCACAGTTAACCTTGTAGTAATTCATGAATCAGCCAAAGACGTGAAAAAACAACGAAATGTTTGGCGAACATTACATACAACTATATCATTGAAATATTTTCCCAATTCCTTTCATTGGTTTGAATTCTCCGAACAAGCTTTAAATTTGAAATACCTTCCATGTGAGTTACGTTCTTCCCGTTTGAGAAACACCGCTCTTAAGAAAGCAACTTAATCACAGGCTAAAATGATTTTCTCAGGTTTTGGTGCAATCAACAAACCCGGGGCGAATTATCAGTCTTTTATTTCGTTGTTGCTAAAAAAAGAAGGAATTAATTTAATTGCAATATACTGTCAATGAATAAACATTTTAACGACACACATTAATCGTGAAATGTACATGTTTTATCGACTGAGGATATAGTTGCCTTGGAGTGATGGTAATTACCAGTGAATAGTATTTAAAATTGAATTTGCACTTTTAAAATGTGGCTGTTATTCGAGCACCCAAGACAAAACACCTTCGAGTAAATATAACGTGTAGATTTCTATATGAGAAAAACTATATACAGAAAACATCTCTAGTTCATAATTGTCGACAATATAATTGAATCAATCGATAAGTATATATGAAGTGATAGACAGATATGAACAACCTGAGATAGATAGATAGATAGATAGATAGAGAGATAGAGAGATAGATAGATAGATATGAACAGACTGAGATAGATAGATAGATAGATAGATAGATAGATAGATAGATAGATAGATAGATAGATAGATAGATAGATATGAACAGACTGAGATAGATAGATAGATAGACAGATAGATAGATATGAACAACCTGAGATAGATAGATAGATAGATAGATAGATAGATATGAACAGACTGAGATAGATAGATAGATAGATAGATAGATAGATAGATAGATATGAACAGACTGAGATAGATAGATAGATAGATAGATAGATAGATAGATAGATAGATAGATAGATATGAACAGACTGAGATAGATAGATAGATAGATAGATAGATAGATAGATAGATAGATAGATAGATAGATAGATAGATAGATATGAACAGACTGTGATAGATAGATAGATAGATAGATAGATAGATAGATAGATAGATAGATATGAACAGACTGTGATAGATAGATAGATAGATAGATAGATAGATAGATAGATAGATAGATAGATAGATAGACATGAACACACTGAGATCGATAGATAGATAAATAGATACACACATTCATGGTCTAACCAGTTTATTTACACACACATACACACACACACACGTACACACATCTTCATTTACTAATCAGTTCATCTGTAGCCACGCATATACATTCTTCTCTTAAAAGCCTCTTTCGGAGACAAACACAAATTCATTGCTATCAAATTCACTTGCAGACACATTTTCGACTAATTTGCTAACTTTCAGACACACATTCATCTCCTAACCAGTTCATTTGCCGACACACATATTCATCGTCTAATCCATTCATTTGAAGACACATATATTCATCATTTTTTTTATCAATTCACCCCAAGCAAGGCGATAATGCCACTACGACGCATAGAACTACTGAGAGTGAAAGCGAATGAGAAGACTTTAGAAGGAATCGGAAACCCAATCCTAAACAGGAAACAAGGGATAAACCTCTACTCTTGTTCAAAAGACCCGAAAAGTGTATGAACCGGACTTATACGTTCATTTTCAGATAGACACACACATTCGTCTCTTAAGAGACTCATTTTCAGACACGCACAAATTCGTTTCCTAACCAGTTTATTAGTAAAGATACACGTGTTCATCTCCTAATAGGTTGATTTGCAGGCACACAAACACATACATCTTCATTTATGAATAAGTTCATTTGTAGACATATGTACTGTAGTGATATATAAATGACAGCCAAATTAACATAGCTAAGGCATAGACTATATAAATGCCCGTGCAATAAGGGTAGGGTAGCTCTCGGTATACGAGATAAACGACTGGTGGACTGATAAAGTAGGGAGGAAATTCCACTAGATAATAAGTTTCTACCTATTGTGTTTAAAAAATACGTTTGTCAAGATGGTTCTATAAGCTCCGGAACAGATACAGATTTTGATTAGATAGATAGATAGATAGATAGATAGATAGATAGATAGATAGATAGATAGATAGATAGCGATACAACCATAGATAGATAGATAGATAGATAGATAGATAGATAGATAGATAGATAGATAGATAGATAGAGATACAACCATAGATAGATAGATAGATAGATAGATATGAAGAGATTAAATCATTCAAACACACATAAAATCCTTAGGGCTCTTCGATGAATTGTTCGGAAGCTTTTCTTGCGAGATCAATTCCGAGTGAGATCGATCCTCACTGAGTGCTCCACACTTTCATCCTTGTGCCACAATTAAGCTATGCTTAGAAAATTACCATTTCTAGGCAAACTCACGTAGGTAGATAGGTTTTTATATTATATTGTAGCCAATCCGATCAAAAGTGTTTTCTTTCATTATATTTTTTGATCTCGTGGAAACTGACACTATTTTTATCTGGGATCAAGAACCCTGTCCAAAATTGGTGAACCGATAAGCAGTCATTCTACTTGCTCCTAACCGTGTCCAGGGGTGGGGGAGAACAACAAAAAAAGCGGATACACAAACAAGCACGCTCACAGAAAAATGTACAAGCACAACATCATAATCAACATCATAATCAATATCATAATCAACATCATAATCAACTTCATAATCAACATCATAATGAACATCATGATCAATATCATAATCAACATCATAATCAACGTCATGATCACTATCATAATCAACGTCATAATCAACATCATGATCAATATCATAATCAACATCATAATCAACACCGTGATCAATATCATAATCAACATCATAATCAACGTCATGATCAATATCATAATCAGCATTATGATGAACATTATAATCAACGTCATAATCAACGTCACAACGTCATAATCAACGTCATAATCAATTGTTATTATATCAGCTGTAAAAGGAAAATAATAATAATAATATTAATACATCCTCATCTATCGATCGATTTTTCTAAATATTCTTTCTTTTTTTATTGTTTTTCCTTTTCTATTTGCTTATCGATTTGTCAAGCCTTCTCCTTCTTTTCTATATACTGATTTATATTTATCTTTCTCTTTCTCTTTTTCTTTCTTTCTCTCATTCAAATCTATCTAGAAATGTCCTTTCCTTCTTTTCTTCCAATTAATCATTTATCTAATTCTCTTCTTTCTTTCCGGGTCTTACTTTCTCTCTGTCCAAAACGTGTGTTTGTTTTCTCTTTCTTATCGAATTCACTCCTTATCTATTGATTTCATCTTTGTCACTGCGTATCTATCCTCGCGCAAATCTTACTTGTTTCTTAGTCTCTTTTTCCCAACATCTATTCTATCTCAGCCTACTGATTTCTCTCTATCAATTTACACTGCTTATCTCTCCGAAACTTATCTAAGTCGTTTCATATCTATCTATCCCATCGTAGCCTATTCACATCCATCCATCTCATTCGCTTTATATCTCATTTTTACACACACACACACACACACACACACACACACACACACACACACACATATATATATATATATATATATATATATATATATATATATATATATATATATATACAGGGTGTCCATAAAGTTCGTGTGAACATTAAAAAATTTATAATTTTATTTGTATTTGCGATAGAAATATTTTGTAAAAAGGATTAGAAAGAAGTAAATCTATATTTTTTAAGGTTTTATTGAAATTTTATTTAAGTTTCCACATGTCCTCCATCATTAGCAATACAAAGGGTAATACGATTTTGCAGTTCACGGAAAACATTTGCCAACTGATTTACAGTAATGCATGAAATCACATTAGTTATTTTAGCTATACTTAAAACTAGCTACATTAAACTTTATAACATTTTTTACAGATTATTTCTATCGCAAATACAAATAAAGTTATAATTTTTTTAAATAGCACAGGAACATCATGGACACACTGTATATATATATATATATATATATATATATATATATATATATATATATAATATATCGCACATGCCGTACTGGTGTTAATAAAACAGTGTTTGGTGCAATACAATAGAGCTATTAAGTATATATTAATAAATATACATCTTATCCCTCACCGGTAGCACCACTCGGAGTTTCATGCACAACGCAATCTTCAGGTGAAGTATATACGGACCATTACGTAATTTTAATTTTTTAAATATCTGGTTATCAGAATATTGGCGCAGTTATACATTTATTATACTGCAATTACAGATTTTTAATTTTTTAAATTATATTTGGCATTTAAAATAAACAGAATTTGCATATATATATATATATATATGTGTGTGTGTGTGTGTGTGTGTGTGTGTGTGTGTGTGTATGTGCGTGTGCGTGTGTGTGTAAGAAAAAAAAATATATTAATATTTTATATTAATTATAAAGGGAGATTACATTTTCTTTTAAACAAACCCTAATTTATATTAAAAGTTAATCTGGATCAACGTATTTAAGCAGATATTTATTTTTATGCCTACATGTAACCATCAATTCATTTCTCTTGTTTAATAAGTTTATTTAAGTGTTTTAAGATAACCAATTTTTCAACAAGATATAAGTTACATCTATTTCCTTTCCCGTTACACGATTTGGCTCTAACTATAATATCCCATGAGATAACAGGTGTATTACCATCATTCTTTAATTGCCAGAAAAATTTAGAGAGAGAAGTGCTGTTTTTGTAGTTTATATTGTTTGAAGTCATAGGGAATAGGTGGCTAGGTTCGTTTATAAGTCTAAATGTTCAGACGTGCAGGATAACAAAATTATCGGTGTTCTTATTGAATCTACATTAATGCCGACGCTGCCTTACTTACGAGTGTTGCTTTAGGAAAATTCTAACAAAAATATATTTGTTTATACAAAAATGATTTCAACTCATTCAATTAATAGAAAAATTGTCTGCTATAAATATTTGTACATTAATTGACTGGTGTCTTTTCTTACCAATAAATTTTATTGATTTACTTGTTTTTACTACATTCTTATGCCCTATCGCGCTTTTACAATTTTTTGAAGGTTTTCAGCTCAGTTTATGAGCAGCAAATATATATACATACATACATACATATATATATATATATATATATATATATATATATATATATATATATATATATATATATGTATGTATGTATGTATCTATACCCAAGTATAGGATTGGTGTATACGGAATAAATTCCAATAACTAAAAATACTATTCTTAAAAGAGTGCTCAATACAGAGTAGAGCAAATATAATTTATTCGAAAATTATAACATAAATATGTCATAAAATCACTACAAAAATATTGATTTTGTTTCAACACTTCTGGTGTCTTATCAAGTGATGGTGTTCTACATTCAACATCATATATATATATATATATATATATATATATATATATATATATATATATATATATTGTCATCCACAGACATACTGTTTCGCTGTTTCACGGCTCATAAGTGTGGTTAGACATCCGATTGCCTCAAGCCAGGATCGAAAGTCGGAGACTCTATCCCTAATCCTGGTATGAATCTTTATAAACACGCCAGTGACTGGAGAACTCACTTCGTCTTAGCGAAGAGTCTCGCATCAGCAGCAGTTAATATCACTGTTTAAATTTTTTTGTCCCGAGAGCTCAACCGAAATAATTTTTTCAGGAACATGTATATACTGTCATCCACAATTTTTAATTAATATTTTTATTCAAGCTTGATAAAATTTTTTGAATGTGGTTGTAATCCGTTTAATAAGGATTTTTCCTAATGAATATATAGTGTAACTAAGATTTCTTGATTACCTCTAAAAATGAAACATTTTTTTAAATATTACCCAAAGGGTTCACTTAATTTTGCGCAGAACTATAAAAATTTCAAGAAAGATTTTTCATTTTGAAAAATTCATTTTAAACTTTAATGGTACCGATATATATATATATATATATATATATATATATATATATATATATATATATATATATATATGCACATTTCATTAAAAACGACTGACAAGGTGCTTTTATTTAGTTTTTTATATAATTTCTCGTGCGATCTAATAAAGTTTTTCTTTTCAGAGGATAAATTATATAAAAGCTGTCCGAATGTTCTTTTTATCCGAGCGCTTTCGGCTATACATTTAGCCATTTTCAAGGATTATATTTCAACTGTGAGAATTAGAAATAGAAATAGTTTGTTATATGTATGTTTTACAAAGTGATTCAAGTGATTATAAAGCCATTCAAATGGCTAAATGTATAGCCGAAAGCGCTCGGATAAAAAGAACATTCGGACAGTTTTTATATAATTTATCCTCTGAAAAGAAAAACTTTATTAGATCGCACGAGAAATTATATAAAAAACTAAATAAAATCACCTTGTCAGTCGTTTTTAATGAAATGTGTTTGAATGAAGGATTGCTGCCTAAATACACAAATATATATATATATATATATATATATATATATATATGGAGAGAGAGAGAGAGAGAGAGGGCGGGAGAGAGAGGGGCGGGAGTGAAAGAGGGGCGGGAGAGAGACAGAAAGAATGATAACGAGAGAGTGTGAGTGCCTGTCATGAAGACCACATTGGGGCGTGAAACTACCAGTCACCATGCAGTGTTGACGACTCTGATCACACTCTTAATATCTTCAGAAGCGCTAACTCCGATACTGATCACACTCTGCCTTTGTATAAGATATATATATATATATATATATATATATATATATATATATATATATATATATATATATATATATATATATATTCTTTTAATCTCAGTATTTTAGTCAATATAAATATATTTATATATATATAAACTTTTACTCAATACACATACATATATATATACCAATATATATATATATTATATACCAATATATATATATA
>OZ038482.1:7576519-7579019 GCA_964036315.1 Acanthosepion esculentum
AAAGTTCACAGCGTTCTCTCCGATATGTAATGCATCTCTGTAGCCCTGTTAGTGGCCGATGGGATTAAGAATTTTTTAATTGATTGTTTGAAGAAAGTTATCTTGAGAGAAAAATGTTCAGGAATCAATATTAGAACAAGGTCTGTTTGTTAGAATAGATAACGCAAGAATACAATTGATCAAAAATGTGTTGTGTTATAGAATGGCTCGAAATTAACAGAGTCTTGCTTGATTGAACTTGGCTAAGTCACAGAGAGAAATGTAAGTTTATGTTACGAAATTCTGTGTCTGTGTGTGCGTTTGAAATGTTATGAGCAAGATCGTGGACTTGTGTGGACAGGCAGATTTTACTGGATCTTACTGACGACGGAAGCGCGGGAAAAGTTGATCTTGTATTAAAAATATGTGATTGGTTAAAAATTAACTAACATTGGTTGAATTAATTAAAAGATTCATGTTAACTGTGAACAGATTTTTACACATTAACTAGAAATCATATTTGGTGCCGTCACTAAGCTGAAGACTATATGAAGGAGTAACACTATCTCCATGCAGTACAAGGTCAGACTCCTTCGTTTACTAGTATTCTCTATATTCCTGTCTGTATGTGAGACATGGATACTCACAGCTGGGCTATAAAGAAAGATGCAGGCACTGCAAAATGAGATGCTACCGCACCATCCTTGATATCTCATACCTTGCCTATATCACCAACGACCAGGTACGCAGTGAAAACCAGCAGCACATCCCCCACCAATGAAGACCTTCTCATAATAGTTGAGAAAAGGAAGATGGTATGACCACGTAACACGATCCGATGGCCTTGCAAAAGCTGTTCTTCAAGAAACCGTGTTGGGACGTAGAAGAAGAAGACAGAAGAAAAATATCGATGAATGGATGGAGAAGCCATTCGCAGAGACGCGGGTTCAGTTACACGCCGAAAATGGAGGAGACCGGTGAACAGCCCAATACATCGGCGCCCCAACGACTTCAAGAAGAAGAAGAACAACAACAACAACTAGTGGTAATAGTAGTAGTATTTGCTTGGAAAAGATAATGGCCGGGATTTCTTTCTATACATATTTATACATCGACATCAGATCGCATTTTGCAAGTTTATTACTTTCAAAAGGCGAATAAGAAAATTCCTAGACTGGGATTTCGTTTTCGAAGAGATTTTTACACGGGAAATTCTATTAGAATTTAGTAGGACCTATCTCGTTTTTGATTGCTCGCAATAGATGACTAATCGAATTTCTGGTCTGCTATTGGCTGTAATTTGTTTTTTGTATAGATTTTTCCATGTCGACTAAAGATAGCGTTTGATAGGAACTGTCTAGGCTTTGATTTCTTGCAAAGTTTGAATAACAGAATTTCTTGTCTTATATAATCTATGGAGAACTTTATGTAGATGTCGTCATTAAACAGTATTTAATAAGACCAGTCTAGATAGTGGTTGCATGGAAAAAGATATATAAGTAAATGTGTGATCTTATACTGGCTGTGAGCCCCTGTTTACGACGATTTTTATACGCCAAATAAATTTGGCATTTAATAGCATCTATCTAGCTTCTAACTTCTTCATAAAGATAAATAAAATAATTTCTACTTTTTGTAGTGGACATGATAACATAACAGATGTAATATTAATATTTCTAAATTTTATCCCCATTTTTTATTATTTTTAACACAGAATTTTGTATCTGAAATTATTTTCAGTGTTGCCTATATTTTTCAGACGACCATTTTATATTTTATCACTTTGCATTTAATTCAATAAACTGGACCAAGTAAAGCATCTGCATTTATTTTCATACATTAAATGACGTGGATGTATTGACAGGGAAGTAACTCCGCATTTTGGTACTATTTAAATTGCCACTTTTATTTATTTTCTTTTAACTTGACAAAATCATGAACAAGAAATAGTTCAGTTACATCTGTTCATTTATCAAATATTAATTACCTTGAAGAAAATATTTAGGAGTTACATTAATGTCGTTACATCGTGTTTGACGAACATTTAATGTCATCTGATACACACACAGATACACACACAGACACACATAAAGAGGGTGTATGAAAACACTTTTACAAACTTTGGTGGCGGCTTCCTCACACCAAAACAAAGACACAGCCTTCGTTTTTTAGTTATTACATTTAAAGAAAGTTTACGGTAGATGGTGCTGTGTTGTCATGTAGACTAGGTTACATTTGTCATTCGTGTACATTTGTGGCTCGTCTGTCTTCAATGTTTAACGTGTGTAGTAGTGAGTTAACTAAGAAGCGTTCCGTTTAACAATGGCAGGATATTCATATCATGGGGAGGCAGATATGATTCTTACGACCGCGTGAATGGTAATGAATGCAAGGTTGCACGATTATATCAGATTGTTTCCAGACTGAAGGCAGCCGAATCACCCAATCTTTGCTGCTGTTTATCGTCGCGTTACTGAAACAGGATCCGTGGCACCACAAATTATGGATCGAGGAAGACTGA
>OZ038482.1:7584019-7649019 GCA_964036315.1 Acanthosepion esculentum
CACTTTCGAAACTGTTAAATGTAGCCGTCTCCTCTACTCCAATAGCTTCATGTTCCGCACTTCTCGCCTTGTTTTCCTGATAGCTATAATCTCCAACTATTCAAATGTAATGTCAATCGACGTCTCCAGATGCCTTGATCTACCCCCTAACCTTCTCTTCATCCTTTCCTCTATCACTCCTCTTTGCTCTCACTCCAACTCTCTGTAACCTCTTGCATGCTAGTGGTCTTGGGGTCGAATGCTTAAACAAAACATAGTAAGGGACAGTCTTTACTATTTAAGGAATGCTGCAGAACCAGTGTTGAGGAGGGAAAAAGAAACAGAGAAATAAACCCAAATTTCAGTAAGAATTAATCCATACCTACACCCACGTGCGAATTAGTTGAAGCAACCGCTTTAGTTTCCTTTCTTTCATACGCTCACTTTTAGACCCACTGGAGTGACAGGATGTAATCGATTTTTATTTTTCCTCAGATTAGGTCATTTGCAGTGGTGTGCAGTAATATGAATCTATTTTCGGGGTGTATGATGAAATTTGTTTGGCCTTGAAAAATATTGCGTCATCCGAGATTGCGTCAGATTTTTATCACGCCCAGACACTATTGTCTCGACTGTCGATTAGTTGTCCTACGGCCATGGTCTGCGATGGACGTTACTCCAAGGAAGCGTACGAAAATTGTAACGCTGCACGAACACAATGGCAAACCTTACCAGTGAGCAAATCAAAGTACTATAGACTGGGCAGGAAACTCTCCTGATTTAAATCCAATCGAGTATCTGTGGTCAATCTGCAAGGAACGACTTCGTGGAATGAGCATACGAAGTAATAACATGTACACTGGGTCATCTTTCATTGGAAAAATACGAAAAAAATTAAATGAAAACGGAATTATTCGTTTTATTTCAATTGCTTTGCCCAACAGCGTACAACGAGAAACAAGAAAAAAGCAAGAAATGAGTTCGAAACAGAGAAATAAACCTAAGTTTCAGCAAGAATAAATGCCTACCTGCTTCCGAAACTGTTCTCATGCAGATGCTGTGGCATGATATACAGAAACGAAACGCCTAAACTAATATCCCATCCTTATTGCTTTTATGACTACATGTTATATGAATAATATTGTGTAATATGATTTTTGTCCTTGGATAACAACTGTTATTTCCTATTTGCTTATGTCTAAACAATATGAAAAATGGCTAATATTTCTTTCTATCTTTGCTTTTGTGATCAAAATAATGATATTTCTGAAATTTACGTCTTCCCATTGGGAAAAATGCCTCTGTAATTATGGATCACTGACTTCATCCTCTTCTGAATTGCTGTTCTCATCTGAAGACGGCTACTATCTCTTTCGAGGCGTGGGTACGGAGAGCTTAGAGCCGTGTGGCACTGGCGTGATGGATGAGAGAACGTCTGGATATATGATAGCAGGCGCATTCTTACCAGCTCGACGTTTGGAAATGTACACCATGCAGAAGAAGCAATTGCTTGAGGGGTCAGTTGGTTCCCTCCAAATTCATGAGATGGCGAATTTCATGGCTATATTTTCCCCTGTGTATCATCCTGCAAAAAAGGAAACTAAAAATATGTGTATAAAAATACAAATCTATTTCACCCAGTGTTATTAAAAAATTCTAAAAAGTTACATTTTTTTAATTTTTTTTTAATTTCTAAAACTCATGCGCTGGCTATGTAAAATTCTAACTTTGGATCCCAAATGTTGCAAATGGAACAAAAATACGGAATCTTGAATACTGAACATCTCTAATATTCCGTATTTTTATGGTTCTTGCCAATGATCCAGTATAGAAAACATCCAAGATATTGTGGTCACATTTGCGCCATTGTTGAAACATATGTAATTCATATTTATCAATATCACTGGTTTAAAAAAAATAAAAATAAAGAATATTTAAATTACAAAAAATTCCCAAACTTTTACACTTTAAAATTCCACTCTCCATACAAGCAAAACTTTCCATCTTACTTTCTAGAGTTCATTTACAGAGTTTGCAGATGAAATATGGTACCCAGGGTTTGTCATGATCACTGAACACTTGAGCTTACGTCCCTTGCACAGTGTGCGATGGGTAAATTGACGCCCTTTTTTTTCGCGCATGCGCGTTGTTTACTTTTGGTTTTCTCGACTTCACGGTATCGGTAGCGTCAGTTGGGCCCCGTCTGTGAGAAAAAGAGCGCCATGACGCAATTCACCCCGGCAAAAATTTGGGGAAAGGCATGCCATACTGCTCTGCATGCGCGCCGGAATCTTCAATAAGAACATTTCAGAGTGTTTGGGTGTCAATCTGAAGACGGTGTAGAGGATTCGGAAAGATTTGGATGAGTCTAATGGTGATTACGAAGGTCTTTTGGAGTGATTGCCGCTTTATGCCTCCATTTATCTTCCCACGGAGCCTCAGACTCAACATGGAGTGCCTTAAGGCGGTAATGCTGCCTCGGATCAAGAGAGTGGCTGCTGGAAGACCTCATGTCTGGCAACTGGACTCTTCACCATGCCACAATAGTACGAGAAACCAGTCATGGCTGTCAGACAATTTCTGCGACTACATCACCCCTTATATCTGGCCACCGAACTCCCCCAGACTTTAAACCCCTTGATTATTATGTGTTGAGTGCAGTTGAGAGAGAGACCAACAAAACTCCTTGTAAAACCAAAGATGAACTGAAGACAAGGATTATAGCAGCATTTACTAACTTAAACAAGGAAACCGCCCAGATTAGTTGCAGGAGATTCCGAAGTCATCTTGAGGCCGTGGTTTGAAGCCAATAGCGATTTTATTGAATAAACTTACTCTTCATTTTTCAAGATATTTTTGTATAATTTTGGTAAATATATCTGTGAAAATGAGATGTCAGTGTTATCTTCATTTTTGCGCCATTTAGACTGCAATTTATCCATCGCATCCATCTATGTTGGCAAAATGTTCCAGAAACTCTTGAAACTTTTAGAAACTTCTCTGACGTTCTTGAAACTTCTAGAAAGCTCTAGAAAATTCTCCTTCGGCAATTCAGTGCAGATTCTGTCTGGGATGTAATGGAAAAATAGGTTACTTTTAAAACATCGATATCCAGGTCACAAACGCAAAGTTCGAAGAGAATGATAGTCATTTTCTTTGCTTTTTAGACAGAAGCAATTAGGAAAAAGTCATTAGTGACCAAAGACAAAATATTCTTGTTACACATTGTGATTATAGTCACTAAAGACAAAACCCATACAGGATTCCCACACGACCCAGTACCTAGAAAGTAATATCTTTAATGTTCCACAAGTATCCTGAGACTAGCCTATTTGTGCATTTATTTGGAATATATAACCGGATTTTTTTCAGCTTAATAAAAGCTGAAACTCGGATGCCTACCATAACGCAATGTTTGAAAAATTTGTCTAATAAACTGATTTACGTAGAGATATCGATCCTCATTGGGCACTCTACATCTAAGACTTTATACCAGACTAAACTCAATCAATAAACATAAATATGTGAAGCAACCTCCTACAGACATCTCCAACGTCCAGATTTCTAAATATTTTAATAGGAAAATCCCTCTCGGATACCAGAGGCAGGCCGAAGAATATATTGGGTGAAATGTACTGATAAAATCTAACAAGGGTGAGACTAATTCTGAATCCGGCGATACGTGCATTCTACTCCTATGTCTGAAATCAGAATTATACTTCTCCTGTACAGATCTCTGATGTATGTTAGTAAGGGAGATATAGATTCATGCCTTTCCTAAAGCTATTAGTGAAAGCTTAACAAAAATTGCTTCGTCCTGAATTTAAACTGAAATCGCAAATTCTATTTTTAGGCCTATTTACCATCAAACTATCTACACCTTTCATGAGAATTGCTGATTATTTATAGATATCATGAAATTAATCAAAACTAGTTCCACCCTTCCCATCTTCCCAGTGATATGACAGCAAGTGCGCTCTGGGTACGGACGCAATGAATGCTTACCCACAAGGCACCCCATCATTTAGGAACTGTAACCGCAATGAAGGCACATCAGCTGTACAGATTCTTTTTGATCATCAACAGTTAAAGCAATCATATGAATCAGAAGAACCACAGGGGCGTCGTCCTCCACCATCACAGCCGTGACCTTTGCGAGTTTGTTTCCAACATGTTTCTGAGACATCTACAAAACACGTTCACGCAGTCTGAAATGGCTATACATGCGCATACGCACCTTATCTACTTCCTGTTTCTGAATGAAAGAAAGAAAGAAAGAAAGAAAGAAAGAAAGAAAGGAACGAAACGAACGAACGAATGAAGGAAGAAAGGAAAAGATAGGAGGAAGATAAAAAGATAAAAACAAAGAGATTAAGGAAGGAAGGAAGGAAGGAAGGAAGGAAGGAAGGAAGGAAGGAAGGAAGGAAGGAAGGAAGGAAGGAAGGAAGGAAGGAAGGAAGGAAAATCAACTAGTTGCGAAACAAAATGATATAGGAGGGAGAAAGAAAGAAAGAAAGAAAGAAAGAAAGAAAGAAAGAATTGGAAAGCGAGAAGAATGTATGATGTCTGTATGGAAGGTATCCAAACGTTTCATAATAACGAAAAAGCGCCTTCGTCTAGGGCAGTGGCGCCTTAGCTCCCTGGAAAGAAATCCCTTGGGAACTCATTTATCACGGCGTTTATTCCTCTTTCCAAAACCTTTTAAAAAATCTTTTTACGGGAACAGCATCAGCTGCCTCGTGATTTTCTCCTTAATCTTGCCCCTGGAATTTCAATGACGATTTTAGATTGTGGATGAGACAAATGTCAGAGAGAATCAAATATGTACGGGAGCGCGGAGAAGCTGAGAAACCTGAGCGATTACATGTTTTGTATCAAACCTGTATTCGCTTATTGTGAATGCTGCAGTCATATAAAACCAAATGCGTCTCACTACTGACAGGGAAAGCCCAATGGAGAATTTTTGTTCAGATTTGCGCAGTTTACTCTGATGTGTTGATGTCAAGGCCGCGCAATTTGTTGTCGAGATAACCAGAATGGTTGGATACTTTCTTTTGTCTATCGTGTGCTTGTGCGCATGCGTGTGAATGCTGATTCTCACAATAGTTTGAACAATTGTAAAAAGAAATTGTAGATGACTAACTCGACCAGTTCTAATGAATGAATTGATACGTAAAGGGATAACTCGGGTACCTCGTATCTATCTATCTATCTATCTATCTATCTATCTATCTATCTATCTATCTATCTCTGTTCATATTTCTTTCTCGGTTTGTTCATATCTATCTATCTATCTATCTATCTATCTATCTATCTATCTGTGCATCTCACTCTGTTCATATCTATCTATCTATCTCAATATATCCATATCTATCTCTGTTCATATTTCTTTCTCGGTTTGTTCATATCTATCTATCTATCTATCTATCTCAGTATAGCCATATCTATCTCTGTTCATATTTCTTTCTCGGTTTGTTCATATCTATCTATCTATCTATCTATCTGTGTATCTCCCTCTGTTCATATCTATCTATCTGTCCATCTATCTATCTCAGTCTATCCATATCTATCTCTGTTCATATTTCTTTCTCAGTTTGTTCATATCTATCTTACTATCGCTTTCTCAGTTTGTTCTTATCTATCTATCTATCTATCTATCTCTGTTCATATGTCTCTATCACACTCTTTTCATATCTAGCTATCCATCTGTGTATCTCACTCTGTTCATATCTATCTATGTATCTATCTATCACAAAATACAAAACTGAGCAGATATGTATATTTCGAGAGCCTGGAAAAAATTTGCGTTTAAAGGAACTATTCAACTTTGCTGTGTCTTTGTAGCATTTCGTGGCTGAGAGGTCTAGAGCCCATCGAATCTAGCAACGGTTTCCTCTGCCCACTGGGGACGTGGGTTCAAATCCTGTAGGAGAGCGCATATATTTCTTTAATAAAATTGCTCGAATATTCTGGCCGGTTAACAAAAATAACTAAATACACTGTTTAATAAATTAACGTTGTGCCTACTGAAATATGGGTATCCACTAAAAATAACGTTTAATAATTGTATATATATATATGGCCTGACAATTCCGTCTAACATGAAACAAACAGTCGCCTCTAGGTGTTGACTTCTATGTTGACTTTTATATTTACACACGCTCTATCTCTGATATTGAGCACTTTATCCCATAAATATAGCACGCCCTAAGACTATATTTCTTCATATATATATATATATATATATATATGGGGAAACTATGACAAAATGGAAAATGTTTTCATGTGACACATTTCATCCTTCAGGACATCATCGGACTAAATTGATGTTTCCGTTAATGCGACCACGCATGCGCAAGAGGGAGAGGGGAAGCTCTGATGATTTAAAATTTAAAGGAAGAAATATCATGGAATTTGCATGTATGAACGCATGAGGATCTTTTACAAAACAACAAACGCAATGCATTAGTTGTTGACTGTCTAACTTTTGATTTTAAAATACTATTTTAATTTTTTTTTTAAAGAAGCTATTTACTGAGATGAAATGTATAGAAAGTACTTTAATCACTAGATTCTCTAGAGTAAATTTACATTCACTTTCTTACAAGATTTCATCTTTTTGGTGAGATCTCTCTATAATCACGATGTGGGATATTCAATAACAAAAGTTATGTAAATATGAATATAAAGAAAAAGAAATTCAATGAAATCGGTGAGACTAGGAACACAAAACAGATATTTCCAAAATAAAAAATTAAATTCAAATTCTCAGCGTTTCCTCTCTTTATATATGTGTGTGTGTATGTGTGTGTGTGTGTGTCCATATTTTGGCAATATGTTTCATTGAATAATTTAAACAAGTCGAAGTAAAAGGTGAAAGGTGAAAGTCAGGCCGACGAATGCGTCCAACATGAAACAGCCTGTCGCCTCTGAGTGTTGACTTCAATGTTCACTTTTATATTTACATATGCTCTATCTCTGATATTGAACACATATATTTCTTCATATATATATATATATATATATATATATATATATATATATATATATTTCTTCATATATATATATATATATATATATATATATATATATTTCTTCATATATCTGTATTCTCGGAAACAGTGAATTATGCATTTTTCTGTGCCTTTAAAACTCAGTGAATTTAAAAAAATAAGTTACTCCAAAATTCGCTTGAGGAGGAAATAGAATTAATTTTTTAAAATTTAATTACAAAATGAAATTCGAAGTTTTCAGCTTCCATTTTTGTAACCTGGTTATTACTGTGTAGCGAAAAAAAAACATATTTTAAATCAGTTAATTTATAATATATATATATATATATATATATATATATATATATATATATATATTTCTTCACATATATATATATATATGAAGAAAAATATATATATATATGAAGAAATATACATACATATATATTTTTTTTCTTCATATATATATATATATATATATATATATATATATATAT
The DNA here is from genome assembly GCA_964036315.1 of Acanthosepion esculentum. Taxonomy (NCBI): domain Eukaryota; kingdom Metazoa; phylum Mollusca; class Cephalopoda; order Sepiida; family Sepiidae; genus Acanthosepion; species Acanthosepion esculentum. The sequence goes on from OZ038482.1 coordinate 7,591,488, forward strand.
ATATATATCCATTTATTTTTATTCTAATCCTTTCGAATTCTCTGATCAACTTCTTAATGTTGATATTAAATTCATTAAGGAAGCGGCGTAGTTTTTTTCGATTTCTTTTATTTACCCAAGTCCTTTCAATCTAATCCAAGATCATCATCAGCGATGAATTGCTAAGTAGAAAATTGATGTGATTGATAGGTTTTAATTATTTTTTTTAAATAGCATGAAACTCGCTCTGTCATAATTATAAACACGTCTGAACGCGCTCCGCTATAATTAATTTAAAAATTAAATGTTAAAGCTATTATGCGTGTTTTTAAGTTTTAAGTAACGGAGGTAACTTTAATAATTATTGTAACTTTAAAATTATTATACTTTTTTATAATTACAAATTATTTATTTTAAAAACATTGTTATTATAGACATTTTAAAACACTGTTGCTATACTTATAATTAAACTTATTTAGCTTTGGTTGTATTTTTCTTATATTGAGGGCCTCAAGAATTTGAAGTTTTTGTTTTTTATTTTCGCGGGGGAGTATCCTTGTATCTTCAATTAATATTTCTCTAAATTGTGAATTTGGATAGGAATGTTCTTTTAAATGATGTGCGATTGAACTTGAGTCGGACATATGCGATGTAAGTCTCCTTGATAATGTTGTTGTCGTGAAACCAACATATATATTTACTTTTTTGTCACAGATACAGTCTCTCAAATGAGATTTAAATAAAAGAAATGAGAACAAACTACGACGCCTTCCTTAATGAATTTAATAACAGTAGTAAGAAAATTGGTCAGAATTCGAAAGGATTACAATAAAATAGGCATTATGTCCAGATTATTGAACCAAACATGCTTGAAAGAGGATACGCTGTCTAAACACACACACACACACACACACGCATGCATCTATCTCAATCTGCTCATCTATTTAAGTTTGATCCTTTAAACTGTTTCTATATATTTCAGCTTTTGTCTGTTCCGACGTATGTAGGCATTATAGGTAACTGTTGATCTCTCTACTTATCTATTTATCTATCTGAGTCTGTCTGTTTGTCTATCTATTAGTCTGTCATATGTCAGTATCTATCTATATTTAAGTCAGTTCCTCTTTGTCTCGACTTATGCAGCTAAGTGTCCACCTGTCTATAAGTGTATGTAATAAATATTTGATACATAAACGACTTGAAGTCGTTAATAATTGTCTGTTGTGTGACAGGAAGCGACACGCGTTGCTTCTTTCCAGAAAAAGTAGCGACAAATGAAAGAGAAAAAAAAAAGAATATCGTTAAAAATTGAAACCAGCAGACAATTTCGATGAGTTGTGGTATTTTGAGGAATTTTCTATGTGGCAATGTGACTAAACTAAGTTCGACATTTTAAGAAGATCTACTTGAAAAGTTCTCAGTTCGACTCACTTCCCAAAATCTGATCAAAAATCAGATTTTTTTTCTTTTAGATATTTCTTGGTCAGAGCTAGAACTTTTCAGCGCCCTTTCGTACATCTAAGTGTCTTATACATTTAGAGCATGATCATAGACATAAACTGAGATAAATTTGAATTCGCTAAGAAGGAAGATGGTGTTTATTGAAGTGGAATAGATACACGTATACATAGAGATTTAGAAATTGTGTATTTAGGCAGCAATCCTTCTTTCATGTAAGCTTCATTAAATATGACAGACACGGTGCCTTGATTAATTTTTTTATAATTTCTCATATGACCATCTATTTTTTTTCTTATCGGTAGATAGATTATACAAAAAACTATCCTAATATTTTATTTTTCCAAGTGCTTTCGGCTATACCTTTAGCCATTATCAAGGATGAATAAAATTTACTGTTAACTGGAAATACAGATTTAGACAGACATGTACTGATAGATAGATAGATAGATAGATAGATAGATAGATAGATAGATAGATAATGAAAAGTATGAGATAGATAGATAGATAGATAGATAGATAGATAGATAGATAATGAACAGACCGAGATAGATAGATAGATAGATAGATAGATAGATAGATAGATAGATAGATAGATAGATAGATAGATAGATAGATTATGATATGTTTAACGTTCTTTTTATAAAAAGAACGTTAAAGATATCATAAATGTCTTTAAAATAAATTGTCGGACATTGTCCAATTCAAAAATATATAGATACATAGATAGATACTGAGCAGACTTAGATAAAAACTTAGGTTATAAATATACTGAGATAGATAGATAGATAGATAGATAGATAGATAGATAGATAGATAGATAGATAGATAGATAATGATCACTTTTAGATAATTAATTAACAGCAATAGATACTGAGGAGACTTAGGTAAAATGATGGATACTGAGATAGATAGATAGATAGATAGATAGATAGATAGATAGATAGATAGATAGATAGATAGATAGATAATGGGATTTATGGAAAAGAGTCGATGATGACGACGACGATGATGATGATGAAAGCATGTCGGCATTTGGAAATGTTGTTCCCTAATCATTTGATACGTGGGTGGATCAAAAGTCAAAAGTCAGATTCACTTTTCGTTCGCCAACTCTTCCTAACACTTTGGGCGAGTAACAACAAGTGAATGTGCAGAGGAAAGATCAAACGTTTGGCCACTTTGAGCCGTAAATCCAAAGGCTTCATACTTTCGCTTTGTGTTGCCTTCCTGACTCACGTCGTCTCAGAACCTGCGATCTGAGTTCGTGATTAGCTCAAGTCGACAGTTGAGTCATCAGATTGATATTTTTTGAAGATATTGCTAGCAAAGTGTTTTCTTTCCAAATACACTGGACATGACCTTTCTCTCCCCCCCACCCCTCTCTCTCCCCCCACCCCCTCTCTCTCTCTCTTTTTCTCTCTGTCTGCGTGCGTACGTACGTGTATGTGTGTGTATGCGGGTGCGCACGAACGTGCCATCTCTTTTCCGAAGGAGAACGGCCATCACCTTGTTATGTTTTGCTACGCTTATTACTTCTTTATGTGTTTTGTCCCCAAAGACGTAGTCGATCATAGCTCTCCACAACTTCCTGTCCTTTGTAGCTCTTAATAAATTTTGTATTTCTGTTATTTCTCCTAAACCCTGTTTCGCCATCCATTTACTCAAGCTCACTAAGTATGTATGGCGTTGTTTTCCTCTGTCCCTCTTGCCTTCAAACTGTCCTGTGTGTATCAAATTTTCCAAGCCCTCTTTCCTTATTGTGTTCCCGAAAAATTTCAACTGTCTCTTCCTCGTTAATTTTCCTTTTTGTTTCTATCTTCCTTAAAAACATTTTGTTGCTCACATAATCGGGTGTTGGTATCCCCAGCATCCTTCTGTAGAATCATATTTCAAGTCTCTTCTTCATCTTTGAAGAGATTGTCCAGCACTCACTATCATACAGGAGGACAAATGTCACGTAAGAGTTTAGTACTTTTTTTTGCTTGTTTCTAACGAAGTTTTTCTATCTCTTAATACTCTGCTTAGCTTTTGAAAGGCATCTTTGATTATCCCAATACGCCTTCGAATTTCAGTGTCACACTTTCCGTCCTCTGTTAAATATTTAAATTTCCGCACGTTTAATTCTGGTGTCACCGATTTGCAATTCGCACTTAGGATTCACCCTTTAACTAACAACCATACATTCTGTCTTCTTGCAGTTGATGTTCAATCTTCACTTCTTACTTTCCTTCACTACCATCTGTAAGAGTTCTTGTAGTTTCCTTTCTCTGTCTACTATCAACGCTATGTTATCCACATATTTTATGTTGTCAAGATTGTAGCCGCCAATAATAAATCCTGGTAGGATTTCTAGTTCTCTCAGAATCTCCTCGTCGTGTAGGTTGAATAAGTCCGATGAGAAGACACATCCTTGCCTTACGCCCCTTTCTATTTTTGTATATCTGCTGACTCATTATCTATCTGCGTGCAGGCGGTTTGCTGTCTGTATAGGTTCTTGATTATTCTAATATCCTTCCCAAATATATCAAGGTTGCTGAGTAGTTCCAATAGATATTTGTGGTGTACTTTATCGAACGCCTTTGCGTAAATCTATAAAACACAGGTACACGTCCCTCTGCACTTGTATTGCTCTTTCTGATAACATTCTGAGCAAAAATATCGCGTGTCTTTGACGAAGCCGTACAGTTCCTGTCCTATTTCTGGTTTGATTATGTTGCGCGATCTATTCATCAGAATTCGGATGATAAGATTCGTTAAATGGCTCATTAGGCTGGTTGCCCGATGGAGTTCACATTCGTTTGCACCTGGCTTCTTAAGCAGTGCTATCAAAGTAGATCTACTTAGGTATTCCAGTATTTCACCACTGTTGTAGATTGAATTGATCACCTCTGTAATCTTGTCTATGCTAAAACAGTCTAAAGCTGCCAGCGTCTCTATTACAATTCCGTCTGGCCTTGTCGCTTTGTTTCTGTTCAATTTAACTAGTGCAGATCCCACTTCAGATTTTAATATTTCCTTCTATATTTCTGTGTATTGTCAGTTGTTCGCTTTCGTCGTGGAAGAATTCTCCTATATATCTGTTCGATCTCTAAAGTAATTTTTTTTTCATTCTCTAATATCAGCGTCCTGTCCTTGGATTTTATGCATCCTGTTGCTGAACATGTCTTTTGTCCTGTTCTCTTATTTTTATGCTTTATTTGTCGTACTCATTCTTGTATTTCTACACATTTTTCGTTGAGCCACTCCTCGTTGGGATGATCTTGATTACTGATGTCATTATAGTTTCACTGAATGTGCCCCACTTCGAGTATATATTTTTATGCCATCCATCGTATCTGATTTTCAAACTGTCCCTATATAACTGCTTTATATGTGAGACACATTCTTTCTATTTCTGCACATTTTTCATTGAGCCACTCCTCTTTAGCCTGCCTGCATTTGTTCCTTATTTCTTTGTGTAGTTTCCTATATTCTGTTCCGTGTCTTGGCATTGTGTTTATCCCCTTTTCATCATGTCGAGTATTTCGTCTGTCATCCAATCATTTTTTTCTTCGTCTATTTTCCGTTGGAATGATCTTGATTACTGATGTCATTATAGTTTCACTCAATGTGCCCCACTTCGAGTATATATTTTTATGCCATCCATCGTATCTGATTTTCAAACTGTCCATATACTTCTACTTCAGATTCGGGTGGTTCAAGGGTCTGTCGTATTTTGATTTGGATGCTGCCTTAGTTCTCTTCAGCTTTCGTAGTTTCACTCTAAGTTTCCATGTCACTGGGAGGTGGTCGTTTCCACAGTCGGCACTTTGTTATGTTCTTTCGTATTAAACTGCATTCTTGAATCGTTTATTGATAGTTATATAATCGATTTAGTTTTTCGTTTCTCTTCCTTTGCTTATCCATGTCCATATTCACCTTGGGTCTCCTTGAAACCAAATACTGGTGACTAGCTGGTCATTGCAGGTTTCCATTTTTCATTTTGTCCATTGTATATGCTTTTCACATTGTCCATATACCGAGTTTAACAGCAAAATTGTCCAAATCGTGTCAGGAAATTGTCTAATTGTTAGATTAAGCTTTGAACTAGTGTACCTTAGAAATGATTAAAGATATCTTACTGGAATTCTCCGAGGTTTAACATTTTCAGATGCATAATTCGTTACCGAATCGCTGACCTATATTAAATTTAAAAAACAGACACCGGTATGTAGTCTGTCTGTCTTATATATATGTAGTCTGTCTAACATATATATATATATATATATATATATATATATATATATATATATATATATATATATATATATGTATAATGATAGATAGATAATATCAGTGGTCAATATATATATATATATATATATATATATATATATATATATATGAATTTCCAAGAGGATAGAATCCAGCTCAATGTCCAGGGCAGAGTAAGAATATAATAAAAAAGGCTGAAACACTAATATTCCATGGTTATAATTTATTATATTGGAATCGTAATCACGTTCCAATTCATCAGCCTGCTCTTCTTTCTTCTGTTACCCTTCTCTAGAGCTTTCATACATTTCCCTCTCACACTTGTTTCCCACTCTCACACATACACTCTCACTAAAATTTCTCCTCTCTCTAGAGCATTCATACATTTCCCTCTCACACTTGTTTCCCACTCTCACACATACACTCTCACTAAAATTTCTCCTCTCTCTAGAGCATTCATACATTTCCCTCTCACACTTGTTTCCCACTCTCACACATACACTCTCACTAAAATTTCTCCTCTCTCTAGAGCTTTCATACATTTCCCTCTCACACTTGTTTCCCACTCTCACACATACACTCTCATTAAAATTTCTCCTCTCTCTAGAGCTTTCATACATTTCCCTCTCACACTTGTTTCCCACTCTCACACATACACTCTCACTAAAATTTCTCCTCTCTCTAGAGCTTTCATACATTTCCCTCTCACACTTGTTTCCCACTCTCACACATACACTCTCACTAAAATTTCTCCTCTCTCTAGAGCTTTCATACATTTCCCTCTCACACTTGTTTCCCACTCTCACACATACACTCTCACTAAGATTTCTCCTCTCTCTAGAGCTTTCATACATTTCCCTCTCACACTTCTTTCCCACTCTCACACATACACTCTCACAAAAATTTCTCCTCTCTCTAGAGCATTCATACATTTCCCTCTCACACTTGTTTCCCACTCTCACACATACACTCTCACTAAAATTTCTCCTCTCTCTAGAGCTTTCATACATTTCCCTCTCACACTTGTTTCCCACTCTCACACATACACTCTCACTAAAATTTCTCCTCTCTCTAGAGCTTTCATACATTTCCCTCTCACACTTGTTTCCCACTCTCACACATACACTCTCACTAAAATTTCTCCTCTCTCTAGAGCATTCATACATTTCCCTCTCACACTTGTTTCCCACTCTCACACATACACTCTCACTAAAATTTCTCCTCTCTGTAGAGCTTTCATACATTTCCCTCTCACACTTGTTTCCCACTCTCACACATACACTCTCACTAAAATTTCTCCTCTCTCTAGAGCTTTCATACATTTCCCTCTCACACTTGTTTCCCACTCTCACACATACACTCTCACTAAAATTTCTCCTCTCTCTAGAGCATTCATACATTTCCCTCTCAAACTTGTTTCCCACTCTCACACATACACTCTCACTAAAATTTCTCCTCTCTCTAGAGCTTTCATACATTTCCCTCTCACACTTGTCTCCCACTCTCACACATACACTCTCACTAAAATTTCTCCTCTCTCTAGAGCTTTCATACATTTCCCTCTCACACTTGTTTCCCACTCTCACACATACACTCTCACTAAAATTTCTCCTCTCTCTAGAGCTTTCATACATTTCCCTCTCACACTTGTTTCCCACTCTCACACATACACTCTCACTAAAATTTCTCCTCTCTCTAGAGCCTTCATACATTTCCCTCTCACACTTGTTTCCCACTCTCACACATACACTCTCACTAAAATTTCTCCTCTCTCTAGAGCATTCATACATTTCCCTCTCACACTTGTTTCCCACTCTCACACATACACTCTCACTAAAATTTCTCCTCTCTATAGAGCATTCATACATTTCCCTCTCACACTTGTTTCCCACTCTCACACATACACTCTCACTAAAATTTCTCCTCTCTCTAGAGCATTCATACATTTCCCTCTCACTCTTGTTTCCCACTCTCACACATACACTCTCACTAAAATTTCTCCTCTCTCTAGAGCTTTCATACATTTCCCTCTCACACTTGTTTCCCACTCTCACACATACACTCTCACTAAAATTTCTCCTCTCTCTAGAGCTTTCATACATTTCCCTCTCACACTTGTTTCCCACTCTCACACATACACTCTCACTAAAATTTCTCCTCTCTCTAGAGCATTCATACATTTCCCTCTCAAACTTGTTTCCCACTCTCACACATACACTCTCACTAAAATTTCTCCTCTCTCAAGAGCTTTCATACATTTCCCTCTCACACTTGTCTCCCACTCTCACACATACACTCTCACTAAAATTTCTCCTCTCTCTAGAGCTTTCATACATTTCCCTCTCACACTTGTTTCCCACTCTCACACATACACTCTCACTAAAATTTCTCCTCTCTCTAGAGCATTCATACATTTCCCTCTCACACTTGTTTCCCACTCTCACACATACACTCTCACTAAAATTTCTCCTCTCTCTAGAGCATTCATACATTTCCCTCTCACACTTGTTTCCCACTCTCACACATACACTCTCACTAAAATTTCTCCTCTCTCTAGAGCATTCATACATTTCCCTCTCACACTTGTTTCCCACTCTCACACATACACTCTCACTAAAATTTCTCCTCTCTCTAGAGCATTCATACATTTCCCTCTCACACTTGTTTCCCACTCTCACACATACACTCTCACTAAAATTTCTCCTCTCTCTAGAGCATTCATACATTTCCCTCTCACACTTGTTTCCCACTCTCACACATACACTCTCACTGAAATTTCTCCTCTCTCTAGAGCTTTCATACATTTCCCTCTCACACTTGTTTCCCACTCTCACACATACACTCTCACTAAAATTTCTCCTCTCTCTAGAGCTTTCATACATTTCTCTCTCACACTTGTTTCCCACTCTCACACATACACTCTCACTAAAATTTCTCCTCTCTCTAGAGCTTTCATACATTTCCCTCTCACACTTGTTTCCCACTCTCACACATACACTCTCACTAAAATTTCTCCTCTCTCTAGAGCTTTCATACATTTCCCTCTCACACTTGTTTCCCACTCTCACACATACACTCTCACTAAAATTTCTCCTCTCTCTAGAGCATTCATACATTTCCCTCTCACACTTGTTTCCCACTCTCACACATACACTCTCACTGAAATTTCTCCTCTCTCTAGAGCTTTCATACATTTCCCTCTCACACTTGTTTCCCACTCTCACACATACACTCTCACTAAAATTTCCCTCTCTCTAGAGCTTTCATACATTTCTCTCTCAAACTTGTTTCCCACTCTCACACATATACTCTCGCCAAAAGTTTTTCCTCTCTCTAGAGCTTTTATACATTTCTCTCTCAAACTTGCTTGCCACACCCACACTTACACACTCACTGAAATTTCTCCTCTCTCTAGAGCTTTCTTACATTTCCTTCTCACACTTGTTTCCCACTCTCACACATACACTCTCACTAAAATTTCTCCTCTCTCTAGAGCTTTCATACATTTCCCTCTCACACTTGTTTCCCACTCTCACACATACACTCTCACTAAAATTTCTCCTCTCTCTAGAGCTTTCATACATTTCCCTCTCACACTTGTTTCCCACTCTCACACATACACTCTCACTAAAATTTCTCCTCTCTCTAGAGCTTTCATACATTTCCCTCTCACACTTGTTTCCCACTCTCACACATACACTCTCACTAAAATTTCTCCTCTCTCTAGAGCATTCATACATTTCCCTCTCACACTTGTTTCCCACTCTCACACATACACTCTCACTGAAATTTCTCCTCTCTCTAGAGCTTTCATACATTTCCCTCTCACACTTGTTTCCCACTCTCACACATACACTCTCACTAAAATTTCTCCTCTCTCTAGAGCTTTCATACATTTCTCTCTCACACTTGTTTCCCACTCTCACACATACACTCTCACTAAAATTTCTCCTCTCTCTAGAGCTTTCATACATTTCCCTCTCACACTTGTTTCCCACTCTCACACATACACTCTCACTAAAATTTCTCCTCTCTCTAGAGCTTTCATACATTTCCCTCTCACACTTGTTTCCCACTCTCACACATACACTCTCACTAAAATTTCTCCTCTCTCTAGAGCTTTCATACATTTCCCTCTCACACTTGTTTCCCACTCTCACACATACACTCTCACTAAAATTTCTCCTCTCTCTAGAGCATTCATACATTTCCCTCTCACACTTGTTTCCCACTCTCACACATACACTCTCACTGAAATTTCTCCTCTCTCTAGAGCTTTCATACATTTCCCTCTCACACTTGTTTCCCACTCTCACACATACACTCTCACTAAAATTTCTCCTCTCTCTAGAGCTTTCATACATTTCTCTCTCACACTTGTTTCCCACTCTCACACATACACTCTCACTAAAATTTCTCCTCTCTCTAGAGCTTTCATACATTTCCCTCTCACACTTGTTTCCCACTCTCACACATACACTCTCACTAAAATTTCTCCTCTCTCTAGAGCTTTCATACATTTCCCTCTCAAACTTGTTTCCCACTCTCACACATACACTCTCACTAAAATTTCTCCTCTCTCTAGAGCTTTCATACATTTCCCTCTCACACTTGTTTCCCACTCTCACACATACACTCTCACTAAAATTTCTCCTCTCTCTAGAGCTTTCATACATTTCCCTCTCACACTTGTTTCCCACTCTCACACATACACTCTCACTAAAATTTCTCCTCTCTCTAGAGCTTTCATACATTTCCCTCTCACACTTGTTTCCCACTCTCACACATACACTCTCACTAAAATTTCTCCTCTCTCTAGAGCTTTCATACATTTCCCTCTCACACTTGTTTCCCACTCTCGCACATACACTCTCACTAAAATTTCTCCTCTCTCTAGAGCTTTCATACATTTCCTTCTCACACTTGTTTCCCACTCTCACACATACACTCTCACTAAAATTTCCCTCTCTCTAGAGCTTTCATACATTTCTCTCTCAAACTTGTTTCCCACTCTCACACATATACTCTCGCCAAAAGTTTTTCCTCTCTCTAGAGCTTTTATACATTTCTCTCTCAAACTTGCTTGCCACACCCACACTTACACACTCACTGAAATTTCTCCTCTCTCTAGAGCTTTCTTACATTTCCTTCTCACACTTGTTTCCCACTCTCACACATACACTCTCACTGAAATTTCTCCTCTCTCTAGAGCTTTCATACATTTCCCTCTCACACTTGTTTCCCACTCTCACACATACACTCTCACTAAAATTTCTCCTCTCTCTAGAGCTTTCTTACATTTCCTTCTCACACTTGTTTCCCACTCTCACACATACACTCTCACTAAAATTTCTCCTCTCTCTAGAGCTTTCATACATTTCCCTCTCACACTTGTTTCCCACTCTCACACATACACTCTCACTAAAATTTCTCCTCTCTCTAGAGCTTTCATACATTTCCCTCTCACACTTGTTTCCCACTCTCACACATACACTCTCACTAAAATTTCTCCTCTCTCTAGAGCTTTCATACATTTCCCTCTCACACTTGTTTCCCACTCTCACACATACACTCTCACTAAAATTTCTCCTCTCTCTAGAGCATTCATACATTTCCCTCTCACACTTGTTTCCCACTCTCACACATACACTCTCACTGAAATTTCTCCTCTCTCTAGAGCTTTCATACATTTCCCTCTCACACTTGTTTCCCACTCTCACACATACACTCTCACTAAAATTTCTCCTCTCTCTAGAGCTTTCATACATTTCTCTCTCACACTTGTTTCCCACTCTCACACATACACTCTCACTAAAATTTCTCCTCTCTCTAGAGCTTTCATACATTTCCCTCTCACACTTGTTTCCCACTCTCACACATACACTCTCACTAAAATTTCTCCTCTCTCTAGAGCTTTCATACATTTCCCTCTCAAACTTGTTTCCCACTCTCACACATACACTCTCACTAAAATTTCTCCTCTCTCTAGAGCTTTCATACATTTCCCTCTCACACTTGTTTCCCACTCTCACACATACACTCTCACTAAAATTTCTCCTCTCTCTAGAGCTTTCATACATTTCCCTCTCACACTTGTTTCCCACTCTCACACATACACTCTCACTAAAATTTCTACTCTCTCTAGAGCTTTCATACATTTCCCTCTCACACTTGTTTCCCACTCTCACACATACACTCTCACTAAAATTTCTCCTCTCTCTAGAGCTTTCATACATTTCCCTCTCACACTTGTTTCCCACTCTCACACATACACTCTCACTAAAATTTCTCCTCTCTCTAGAGCTTTCATACGTTTCCCTCTCACACTTGTTTCCCACTCTCACACATACACTCTCACTAAAATTTCTCCTCTCTCTAGAGCTTTCATACATTTCCCTCTCACACTTGTCTCCCACTCTCACACATACACTCTCACTAAAATTTCTCCTCTCTCTAGAGCTTTCATACATTTCCCTCTCACACTTGTTTCCCACTCTCACACATACACTCTCACTAAAATTTCTCCTCTCTCTAGAGCATTCATACATTTCCCTCTCACACTTGTTTCCCACTCTCACACATACACTCTCACTGAAATTTCTCCTCTCTCTAGAGCTTTCTTACATTTCCTTCTCACACTTGTTTCCCACTCTCACACATACACTCTCACTAAAATTTCTCCTCTCTCTAGAGCTTTCATACATTTCCCTCTCACACTTGTCTCCCACTCTCACACATACACTCTCACTAAAATTTCTCCTCTCTCTAGAGCTTTCATACATTTCCCTCTCACACTTGTTTCCCACTCTCACACATACACTCTCACTAAAATTTCTCCTCTCTCTAGAGCTTTCATACATTTCCCTCTCACACTTGTTTCCCACTCTCACACATACACTCTCACTAAAATTTCTCCTCTCTCTAGAGCTTTCATACATTTCCCTCTCACACTTGTCTCCCACTCTCACACATACACTCTCACTAAAATTTCTCCTCTCTCTAGAGCTTTCATACATTTCCCTCTCACACTTGTTTCCCACTCTCACACATGTGTGTGTGTGTGTGTGTGTGTGTGTGTGTGTGTGTGTGTGTGTGTGTGTGTGGGTGTGCGTGTGTGTGTGTGTGTGGATATGTAGAAAAATAGGAAAGAACACCTTAAGTAAATAATCCGAGCTACTTTTGTATTTTTGTTTTTATTTAAAAAAAAACAGTGCTCTATACAGAAGTAGAGCTTAAAATATAATTATTTTTTTGAAAAAAAGATTCCTTCGCTACATAAGAGTTCTCATGTTTCAAAAACGAGAGCCGAAACCCTCAATATAATTATTAAAATTAAATTGAATTAAGGTATCAAGCCCTGTTTCATCTTCAAGCAAAAATTTCGGAATAACCAATCTTAAAATTTACTTTATAAGCATGTTAATTCGCAAAATTAATTGCTACGGAAACGGCTGGGGCGACCTTTTTGGTAAGGGGCAGAAGAGTTCATTTGTATCCACATATCAGTCACCTTCGGAAAGAGGTCAAGCCGAGGTAGGGTGCGGGTGTTCATTTCAAAGCGAATGATGGCAGTCATGTACGCACATCGTCTGGTCAGTCACAGAGAAAGATAGCTTTTGGCACCATGATATGTCGGGAAGTGTCTAGAGAATTTTGTTTTATTTTATTTATTTTTTATTATTATTATTTTTCTTAAAGGGCTGTTTCGTACATAAACGCGTCGCACAGAACTACAATTTGTTTTTGTGACGACTTCATACAGGATTTTTCTATCTTATGATTGGGTTAGACTTTTAAACCTTTTATTAGACTATGAAATTTAATTTTTTTATGCTAATTATTTAATACGAAAATTTGTTGATGTCGGCAAAGAACCGTTAACTCATGTCTATGGTTTAAGAAATTTTCATTATTTAGAAACTTAATAATGTGTATTTTTTCACATATATATATATATATATATATATATATATATATTCATTTTTAACTTGTTATGACGAAGTTGCCTCCCATGTAAACACTATTGAATAGCATTTCCCAGTTTTCAACGAAGACATTGTCGTGTAATATATATATATATATATATATATATATATATATATATATATATATATATATATATATATATGTATATATAATCATCCGAATCCTGCTGCTTGACTAGTCAAATACACGTGAAGCTTGGTTAACCAATAAAAAAATCAAATAACACAAAAATAAAAATATCAGATTTGACAATATCTCATTTTCTGATGAAGTTTTGATAAAAGCGAAACATGCTTTGATTTATAAACGATTAGTTTTTGTTCTTTATCATATATCATTGTGTTGCATTCCGATCCATGTTTGATCTGCATTTCATCCCAATTTAAATGACAGCGTACGGTTTGGTATGATAATTATATTTCAGTTTCAAAGCTCCATCAAACAGTGCTTATTATCTGGAATGATTGGCGAAGAGAAAATTACATAGCCATCCCAATATAAGCATTACCTTACCCGTGATAACTTTTATATGGGGAAAAACAGAAAAGAGCCGGTGGACAGGTTTGAGATAAAACCCCGATCTACATATTTACAGAAAGTGAATGCTACAATAGCTTGTTAATGCAGTGAAACAGACGCACATTAGTAGATATGGAAATTAGAAGTGAATTAAGGTCTTACTTGATATTTGGTTGGGCCGTGTCTTTTGTCTGTGATGTCACTTCGCAAGAGACTATGAAAGGCTGATGCAGACGTGATGACACTGATAAATTGCATCCAATTCGGCAAGGATCTTAATTTTTGCGTCTCTAGCAAGACATATGACTTATTTCTTAACTTGCTACACATGCATAAGTTACAGTCAAAGGCAAACAACCAAGTTTTGTAACACGACAAAGTCTTCGTTGGAAACTGGGAAATGCTATTCAATAGTGTTTACATGGGAGACAACTTCGTCATAACAAGTTAAAAATGAATTATCTCCCTTAGACTAACAAATATGAACAAGTCAACACCATCTTTTTTTTTTAAGCTTATCGCCCCAAGCAAGGCTGGAAGCCACTAGCACGAAAGGGGTTACAGAAGGTTTGGAGGAAGAGCAGATAGGAGTGGTAAAGGAGGGGATGTGGAGAAAGATAGTGGATCGATCAAGGCAAGGGGGTTAAAGAAGATTTGGAGCGAGAGCAGATAGGAATGAAAGGTGAAAGGATGTGGAGAAGGGAAGTGGCTAGATCAAGGCAACTGGAGATGTCGATTATACGTTACACTTAAATAGTTGGAGATTATATTTGTCAGGGAAACAGGAATAAGGAAGGGAGTTCCACAGGCGAGATGTGCGAGACATGAAGCTATTGGAGTAGAAGAGACGTCTACATCTAACAGTTTCAACTGTGAAGGGGTGGGAACGGGATGCCAGCCTCGTAGGACGTTTAAATTCATGAGGCCTGGGAACCAGCGAAAGCAGACATTAAGTGTTGACCAAACTCAGTTCTTTTTATTTTATGGTGGATATTCATACATCAGAAAATTATCATCCAATTTAAAAGACGTAAAATGTCAATAATTTTTAGCGGTGCACGTTTAAAAGAACAACTGCTGTCCATATTAAACCAATAAAAGGATAGAATATTACAAAAAAATTTTCGTATTAATTCATTTCTTCCTTTTCTTGGTTGACAAAAGAGTGAAATTTTGTGTAACGCATGCTTCCATATACTTCTCAGGGAATATAATTTTAATTTCGAAATTGACCAGTATCTTGTAAAAGGAGGAGAATTTGCAGTTGCAGTTAGTGATCAAGGGAGATAACTCCGCTAAAAAGTTATCTCCCATTTTATATATGCGAGCCTACGTGATTTTATCTATTTTCTAACACATTAAATTATCTTCCTTCAGGATTTGATCTATCAAAAGTATTATATTCTTCTTGATCGGCAAAAATGTATACATTGTTTATTTCTATAGTTGTCTGCGAGTAACAGAAACCGCGGATAAGGGACCACTGTCATATTTAAAGTTTTCCGCGTTAGAAACTGCAAGCGAGAAATCTCAAGCTTCAATGTTGCAGTAGATAAACGTTAAAGATTTTCTATCTGGGAACGCTCAAATATTTTCCCATATAAATTATTGGTAACTGCTTCTTTACAATTGACAAAGACATCAACAATTGTGTTTGTGTGTGAACGTCAAGAGTTTGTATTTTGGTGAATGTTCTGATGAAGGTTTAATAAAAGCGAAACATATTTGTTCCTTAACCTATCATATATATATATATATATATATATATATATATATATATATATATATATATATATATATATATATATATATATATGCAGTTAAAATGAGAACAAATGGAGTATAATTCCACTGTACGTCACATTTAATTTAAAAGAGGACTCAATACAGAGTAGAGCTAAATCTAATTTATTTTAGGATATTTAAACATGTTAAAATTCGCTACATAATGACAATGACGTTTCAAGACCACACTCACCAGTAGTTTAACATCACTCGAGGAGACATATTTATGGTGTTGAAAAATAATTGCCATTATGTAGCGAGTTTTAACATGTTTTAATATCCTAAAACAAATAATATATATATATATATATATATATATATATATATATATATATAGTCATAAGGTATATTATTAATGCACACACACACACACACACACACACACACACACACACACACACACACACACATATATATATATATATATTATCATTATTATTATTTTATAATTTAAAAAAAAATTCCATTTCACCTTTCATCGGAGTCTTATTATCATCTTTTGAACTCCAAAATATTTAGAAAGTGATGTATTATTTCTGTAGGTAATATTGGTGAAGGACAAGATATCTTGAAACCACCTTGTCTTAAAAGTATTCTTAGTACTACTAATATAGAATTTTACAACTGTTGGATTCTCTGTTGTAGAGATAGTACTTAGGTAACCAAGAGATTTAGTTAAACATTTGTTTATCAATGAGCATTGGTTATATTTCCTACAATTACATTGGTCAGTATCATCAATAACATTTATCTTAGAACGTGTATTATAATCCAGATTATTAAATTGCTTTAAAATTGTATTATTGTGTAACTTTATAATCTTCTCAAGATTATTGGCGCAGCTATAACTTAGTTTTAATGTGTTTCTGTTAAATATTTTACTAAGAGGGTTATTTTTAGAAAAATGTTTATCAATCAAATAGAGGAACTTATGGCCTAACTTAGTACTGACTAATTGATTAAATTTAATAAAGAAAGTTATCATATTGATGCATATTCATTTATTCCGAGTACATTAGCAAAATGCCATCTTCAGGGTCTTGTTTTACCTAAGACAAATTTGTTGTGTTTATCTGAAAATTAAATTTTGTATTTGTGAAATGAAAAACGCTAAACTTATGCACTGTACGATTTTTAAATTTTAAGATGTAAGCAGACTCGTGCAGTAACGTCAAGGGAGGTAACTAAGTTATTAAGATGTCTATTTTTTTTTAAAATATTTAAAGCTGTTAGTTAAAACCTAGAACTTTTTAAACTATCTACTGTAATCATTTTAAAACATTTGTGAAGTATTCATAACTATTTTTACTAAGGGTTGGTTTCAATTTTTTAATATCGATAGCTTCAAGAATTTTTAGTTTAGCGTTTTTCACTTCACAAATAAAAAATAACTGGGTTAGCATTAGGGTTAAGTAGTCCTTTCTTATTGCTTTCCTGTATTTGGAAATAATTTTCAGATAAACATAACAAACAAGATCCTGATGATGACATTTTACTAATGTCGAAAGTATTCGGAATAAATGAATATACATCAGTACGGTAAGTTTCTTTCTTCCTTTAATAAGGATACTAAGAAGCTTGTCCGTGAATATGAGAGGATCATATTAAAAATAAGTAGACACAACCAGACCCCACCCCTTCCGGACGTAGGACTCCATATAAGTTGGAGATTTTCAACTCAGAGTTGGGTTAAGAGGGGATAGCTAACACAAGAAGAGAGACAGAGATGGACACAATGGAATCCTAACCAAAGAACTTGTGCCAGAACCTAGAAATTTAAGTTTCTACTAAAATAAACTGCAGACTTCAAAGAGGATCCCAGTGTCATTTGATTACAACAACAAGTGGGTAGGGTTAAAACCACTGAATACAACAAATCATATATAAAACTAATCATTGTTACATTTTTAACACAAGTTAATTCTTTATTCCAAAGGATTCTTCTTTTTTATGTAGCTCCGAAATTGTGGAACCGTCTTCACTCCAAGTTTGCTTCATCGGCGATCTTCTCACACTCTGAGATCGAAAACACAAAGTGACAGAGGAGTGAATGGTCGTGAAGATACAAACACCAGCTGTCGAGTGGAACCGTGCCACCAACACGATACCAGCGACGAAACGAGTCAGCTAAGTGGTAAACACTGCGGTATGAAGGAAATTGAGGACCAACGACTGGCAGACATAATTGGTTACCGCCGTGTATGGCCGACGATAGGGGCACATACTTGTTTGCTGATCACTAGGGTCGACGCTGGGAGTTGTGCACAAATAGACAGAGAAAGATAGGTACTCGTTATCTCTATGAAGATAGATAGATAGAAAGAAAGAAATCGAACATAGATAGATAGATAGATAGATAGATAGATAGATAGATAGATAGATAGATAGATAGATAGAAATTGAAGAAAGAAAGAAAGAAATCGAACATAGATAGATAGATAGAAAGAAAGAAATCGAACATACATACATAGATAGATAGATAGATAGATAGATAGATAGAAAGAAAGAAAGAAAGAAAGAAAAATAGAAAGAAAGAAAGAAAAAAATCGGACATAGATAGATAGATAGATAGATAGATAGATAGATAGATAGATAGAAATTGAAGAAAGAAAGAAAGAAATCGAACATAGATAGATAGATAGAAAGAAAGAAAGAAAGAAAGAAATCGAACATAGATAGATAGATAGATAGATAGATAGATAGATAGATAGATAGATAGATAGATAGAAAGAAAGAAAGAAAGAAAGAAATCGAACATAGATAGATAGATAGATAGATAGATAGAAAGAAAGAAAGAAAGAAAGATAGAAAGAAAGAAAGAAAGAAATCGAACATAGATAGATAGATAGATAGATAGATAGATAGATAGATAGATAGATAGAAATTGAAGAAAGAAAGAAAGAAAGAAAGAAAGAAATCGAACATAGATAGATAGATAGATAGAATGAAAGAAAGAAAGAAAGATAGAAAGAAAGAAGAAAGAAAGAAATCGAACATAGATAGATAGATAGATAGATAGATAGATAGATAGATAGATAGATAGATAGATAGATAGATAGAAATTGAAGAAAGAAAGAAAGAAAGAAAGAAAGAAAGAAAGAAAGAAAGAAAGAAAGAAAGAAAGAAATCGAACATAGATAGATAGATAGATAGATATTCATTTGCAATAACATTTTCTTATTTTCATGAAACGAAGATGTTGCATGTCAAGTATTCTTTCCCTTTGGCTCTTGGACAAATTATTTTACGCACAACAAAAATATTTTTTTTTCTGGTTGGCAACAACCCGTCTTTATTGTATCGATCCAATTTGAGGTGTTTGGGAACGTGGCCAGACCCTTTGCTGCAAGCTCACCCATCGACCTTTCATGGCAAGCGGCTAATAATTTACATATTCAAAGCAATCATCATCAACGTCCATCCTGAACAAAGCGCCTTCATTTGGACAAACAAAAATATTTCTGTTATGTTCGGTTTTACAAATACAGAGTTTGGTTATAATACACATTATTATAACAAAGAAAAGCATTCAACCGTCTTCGTCTTCTAGGTGCCGTGTCCCTTCAGGTCGTTAGCTATCATGGCTCTCCACGATTCCCTGTCCTTTTTAGCTCTTAATAGAATTTTGTCTTTTTTTCTCCTAAACCCTGTTCCACCATCCATTTACTCAAGATTATTTTTCTTCTTGATGTTCCATGTTCCTTCCGGATATAGGCGATCATGGCTCTCCACAATTTCCTGTCCTTTGTAAGTCTGTAACATCGAATCCTCACTCCACTGGACCCACGCACTCCACAAGACCGGCCGTTGGTCCGGTATTACAGGTTAGATACAAGTTTCCGGTTGACCAATGTCAATTCGAAGCCACCCTCCAGCCACGTTGTGATTGTTTTGATCCTGGAGAGTGGTCATCGGATCGTAGAAATCCGGAAGCTCACCGTTGGTCCACCTACCAGTTCGTCGGGTGAGAATCGGGTTAACAGAAAAATAAATATAACCAAGTCGATTCGATTCTGAAAGAACAAAAAGTAACCCTCTACCTTGAGTTGTTCATTATCCTTGTAAAAGAAATAACAATTTAAATCCTGAAGCAGGAACTTACTCTATAACCTGTAATGGCCACCACAAAATATACAAGGGTCATTCAATAAATAAGGTGAATGTTTCGGTATAAGGACTTCTAATACAAATAGAAGCTTACTCTTTTTTATTTTTTTTGTTTTACTTCTTTTTCACATGGATTTAATTTCTTTTGCAGATTAAAAAAAAACTTTGAGAGTTTTGGCGATTAACAAAGATGGCCGACAAAGAAGCATGCTCCAGTATTGAACAGCGGTCAGTTATCAAGTTTTTGGTTGCTGAACGGTGCAAACCAGTTGTAATTCATAGGAGAATGTCAACTGCGTATGGTGCCACATGTTTCAGCAAAAAAAATGTCTACAAGTGGGCTAAATTGTTTAAAGAAGGACGGAGCAGTGTTGAGGATGAAGACAGGCCTACAGAAGTGAGGTCTCCTGGGGTGATCGAATCAGTCAATGACCTCATTCAGTCTGACAGAAGGGTGACAGTGGATGACATTGCAAGGACTTTGAGCTTATCTGTTGGGACAAATGCAGGGGTCATCAGTCAGAAGGAGTCATTTTGCATCATGACAACGCAAGGCCTCACATAGCAGCCCAAACGGTGCAGACCATCAACGAGCTGGGCTGGGAACTGCTCCCTCATCCCCCTTACAGCCCAGACCTTGCCCCTTCAGACTTTCACCTGTTTGGTCCCTTGAAAGGGTTCACAAGTGGTACGAAGTTTAAAAGTGACGATGAAGTCAAAAGTGTTGTGAGCGACTGGCAAAGACATCAGTCCAAAGATTTTTACGCTGAGGGAATACGGAAGCTTGTGCACAGATGGGAAAGGTGTGTGACAGTGCTGGGAGACTACGTTGAAAAATTTAAAAAAAGTAAGCTTCTATCTGTATTAGAAGTCCTTATACCAAAAAATTCACCGTATTTATTGAATGACCCTCGTACATAGGAGAAACCTCGAGAAATTTAAATAAAAGATAAATACAAAAGAAATCTTTTAGAAAACAGCACATTCAATGCTGGGAATTCTAAATTTTAAATTATTTTTCATTTTTTATGTTTTGGGTAGCCAATTTCATTTAGATACTTTTTCTTTTTGTTTCCATCACTTTTGTTATTAGATATACGACAGGGTGATAATAAAAGATCGATTTGCCAGAATGGGGAAATGTTGTAAGAAGCTGGGCGCAAATTTACTGTGGATGAACATGATGGAATAAAGTCTGGGCCATTGGATGAACATGATCTCCCAAAATGTTCAGGTAATCTTTGCTGTTGATTCTACCACGCAGTGCAACTATTGGACCGAGACATTTCCATGATATAGCGGCCCAAACTATCACTGATCCGCCACCATGCTTCACTGTTGGAAGAAGGCAGTCAAGGTTGTATGCTTCTTTGGGCTGCCTCCACACATAAACTCGCCCTGAAGTTGGGAAAAGAGAGAAACTGGACTTATTTGAGAATATGACTTTCTTCCATTGATCTGCAGACCAGGCATTGTGGACTTCCGCACCACTTCAACCTCTTTTGAATGTTGCAAGTGGAGAGGTTTCCTCACAGCGGCTCTTCCATGATATGCAACCTTATGGAGCTCACGGCGAACAGTTTTAGTAGAAACTGAACTATTCAAATGGTTATTCAACTCAGCAGTCACTTTGGCCGCATTTGTCCGATGTTTTTTTGTCACATTGCGTTTCAATGCACGTCAGTCCCTGTCAGTAAGTTTGCAAGTTCGGCCCGAGGTTTTGCCCTGTTTTCCGAATTGCATCAGTGTTCTTGATATGGTAGCTCTTAAAAAAACAAACAGTTCAGTAACCTTAGTGATCGAGTCTCCTGCCATGCGAGCTCCAACAATTTGCCCTTTTTCGAACTCGGAGAGGTCACGCATTTAGCTTAAATTTTACTAAATTCTAAAAATAAATAAGACAAAGACAGTAAGTTAGATAAATAAACGTATTTACAATGGATATAACCTGCAATTACGAAGTTTTAGTTAAAGTTCTGAATATAATAGATCTTTGAAATATAAGAGTGGATCTTGCAACTGTTCGAATAATTTTGTCCAACCCCTGTAACTCTGAGGGTATTATTATTATTTCCTATAACAATTAGCGTAATTCCTACTGGGATCGAAAGTTTTAAAAAATGTAACAGAAAATCTATTGGAATCGAGAATAATTTGCCAGAAACTAAGAATAATCCTGCACAGAGTAAAACTAAATCAAGGATCAATCAGTGCCACTACGAAGTTTACGCAACCATCGCTATATAAGCACCAAATACAAAGACTCATTCTTTTTTCTTCTTTTTCCTAACACGTTACTCAAGCAGTCCGAATAATGCTACTGCCTTCACAACAAGCCCCAGTCAGTAACACCAGATCACAAAAGAATGGGTCCGGCGATCTCAAGAGAAATTACTACTATCTAAAGAAACTAGCCAAAGACTGAAAGGGACTTCTCCTCTAACAAGGAGACCATTTTTCTCCTAAGTCCGTAGATGCGCATTGCTTGTAAACACATCTTTCTTCCTATTTGGATATTAAATATATTTAAACTGTACAGGTTGTTGTGTTTCTTTCTCTTCAAAGGTTGTCATTCAGTCCGTTCTAGGATACGTGGTTTAGCACGAACCCTCCATAAACTTGGGTTTGTATCGTGGATATAATCACTACAAATGAAAGAACGTAGAAAATTAACCTGTAGTGGCTCTAAGAAGGTTGTGTGAATGTTTTAAATGTTTTGCTGTAAATGAAACATGCTACATCCACAAACATAAATTTAAGTAAAACATCAAATGGTAACGATATTCAATTACGACAAAAAGGATATGCTTGGAACAACAAATAATTTTTTTATGTGCAGAATATTACAATTTTGTTTTGTAAAGATGTGTGCGAAAGCTTGGTCAGAGTATTTTGAAGAGAAAAGTTCTTGTTGCTGGTTTGGAAATGTTTCGTATGTTTGTAATGTAGCTTGGAAAATTTCGTACGTACGTGCATGTATGTGTGTGTGAATATGTTTCCAGCGTTCGACCGCAATGGCGTCGCAACGCAGTTTCCTTTAAGGTTACATTTTCGTAGGCGAATGAAATCAAGAAAGAGAGAAAGAACGAACTCGTGTCTGGTATTTATAATTAATTTAATCACGTGGTAGGCTCCTGGAAAAAGAAGCGGGAAAACTTGACTTGGTCATACGTTGGAAAAAGAATTGTACGTGGGTGGATTGTAACGCCCACTTGTGTGTTTATTGACCAATTAGAAGTTGAGGTTTCCTGAAAATATGTATGATGCTGGAAAGCTCTTTGATCCACTTTTTGCACAGATTTGTACCAAATTTAACATACATAAGAAAGTGGTATCGGGATGCGAAAAAACAAATTTATTTATGATGGTAATTCCTCATCTTTCGTTAAATAAATGGTAAGATAATTCTTTTATCTTTTTTGTTTGTTGTGATAATTTAATATGATTCTACTTTGCAAATCATTAAAGGCAAATACGCGCCAAATTTCAGGTCAATCCATTCAGTAGCTTTTCTTTGTAGCTTTACTTCTGAATAACGACAGAGGTAAAACAAATCGGTACCTCCAAAGAAAAGCGATACCTAAGGTTTAAAATGGATTTGTTTTAATGAAAAACTTTTCTTGAAGCTTTTATTTTAGTTATAATTTCAAGTTAATAGATTAAATTTAATTTTTCCAATGAGCAAAATACTTGGTTGCATTTCAAGCTGAATTTAAATTGATTGGAAGGGGTTTTCTTTTAAGATCCATAACATTCACTCATTTTAGCGCGATTTTTAGCCATCTGTCATCGGAATGTAATTTTCTTTATTAAAAAATATTTCAAAAATAAAATATACTTTATGAAACTTTATTTGAGGAATTATAAAAATTTGAAAGGAATAGTAAAGAGAACTAACTCTTTACTATTCAAATTTCAACCTTGAACTAATTACTTATTAATTCAGGATGTAATGGTACCAGAGGGTAGATGGACCACTACTATTTATATTATTGTACTTTAAACGTACAGGATTCAAGTAAACAACAAAACTTCAAATGTGAATCAACAAGTATATATATTGAAATTACATACAAGAACAAACATGCAATAAAATTGTTTTCAATGTATAAATTAAGGGAAAGAATTTGTTCCCCTTTAACTGTATTTTGATTTGTAATTGATAGTCCGAAAAAAGTCGTCTTGAGAGAAAATGTTCAGGAATCAATTTTAGAACAAGGAACTGTTTGTTAGAATAAATATCACAAGAATACAATTGATCAAAAAGTGTGTTGTGTTAGAGAAATTAACAGTGTTCCGATTGATTGAACTTGGCTAAGTACAGAGAGAAATGTAAGTTTATATTACGAAATTCTATGTCTGAGTGTGCGTTTGAAATGTTGTGAGGAAGGTCGTAGGTTTATGTAGACAGTTGAATTTTATTGGACCTTACTGGCGACTTGTGAAAAAGTTGCCTCTTTTAAGGAAAAAGATAGGCTCACAGGGAAAGCGCGGAAACGTTAATTTAGCTTTAAAAATATGTGATTGGTTAAAAATTAACCAATCACTAAATTCGTACTAACGAAACAAGCAAGCAAGTTCAAAATCGAAAAATTTAAAGCAACGACTGCGATGGCTAAATTGTCCTATAAGAAGGTAGTATTAGTTATTAGTTATTAGCCTATCGCAGACGAATAAAATGTGGGCCTGGAAAAACATAGCAGCCGCTACAAGGACTTTGATTGGCTAAATAAATGGGGGTAACCAGTGGCATGAAAAGAGGGGGCGATGGCCTGGCGAGGCACCCCCGGGGGGCACCTCCGATGGAGTATATTATTTTTATTGTAGCAAAGGCTGCGATTAGGAAGAAGAAGAAACATAAGTTTTTTTTTTTTATTTAGCAAATACACGTAAAATTAGATATTCCGATTTATTAGACACCTAACTAACACCAAAGGTAGGTGTACTCATACAAAGAAAAACAGAAAACAAGACCTCAGAAAATCTGTAAGGTAACATAAGTAAACTTAATTTATTTGTTTACACACTAAATGTAAGTATGAAACTTTTAATAGAAAATATTTGATTTTTGGTCCTTAATTTTCCTCGCATTCTATTCTATGCAAGAACCAAATCTTAGTTAATTATTGATGACCAACAATGCCACAAGTGACAGCGCGAAAAATTCAAGAATTTCAAAACAAACTTAAATTTAATTAAAAATTGAAATGAAACACCTTTTAAAAATACAGGTTGTTGGGGACGAGTGAAATGTATTAAGTTTTCTGAACAAGAATGTTGGAATTGATCAGAAGGATTTTGGGGTCAGGCTGGTGTGTTCTAATCATTCGTCCTCAACAATAAAATATTTTACAACAATGCAAAAAAAAATCAATTCAAACAATACGCACATTTATATACAATTAAGAAAATATTTACAATAATGTTTTGAGATATCAAATGTTGGTGTGTTTGTATTTGTATTAAAATATCAGGTTTGTTTGAGTGTTTCGATATATTTGTGAACTATTGCAAAGTTATAGTCAAATGAGTTTTTTGTAAATTAAATGTTCATTTACTATTCAACGTGAATGTGTATGTAATTATTTATGTAGTTTTTTTTTTTTTTGGTTAAGTCGTTCGAAGTTGCGTACCCTTAACTGTAGTTTAAGGTTTTAGTTCGATCGTAATTTTACTTGAATAGTAGTGAATATAATTGTTCACTTTAGTTAAGTAAAGTTGTTTGAAGTTCGAAGTTCTTTTTTGGTCACAGAGGATTATTCGAGCCAAGTCGCGTTGAGTCAGTGATGTTCTTTTACGCGGAAAAGTTATTATTTTGAGTTACGTGGTTTTGTTTGGCATCTCTCTGTGTTCGATCCGCTGACTGTAAGGTTTCTTGACATCAGTTTTGCCGGGAAGTTTAACGTCTCGATTCGTCGAGACGGGTGTTCGTAATTGTTACATTTTGAAGCTTGGAGTGAGCGGTCGAAATTGTCTGCTGCTGTTGTCGTCTCTCGCGGATGTCGTAGTCGCGTGGAGTGGCTCCAAAACGAATTGCGCCAAAATTTGCTTGTGCACGTGCGGGTGACTTGATTGGTCGTAAAGGACCAATCAGTGAGTTAGATTTGCGGAGAATAACCAATAGTAGCTCGCTGACATTGCTTGTATGAAAGTTGATGTAACGGAATAGTGCATTATACGAAGAAGGTAAAACTGGGCTGTGGACGATCCCACAAGGTCATTTTTATGAGGGCACAATAATATAGATTTTATTTTTGTTGCCATATTTCATAAACTCACAAAAAAACTTTCTCAAAGATTTTGCAAAACAAATATTAGACAAGAAATATTTACGCAAAATTTTATCTAACTACTGAGTTGAAATTGTTTTTCATTTATTTTTATCAACTGTCAATTATTAGAATTTTTTTAAATCGGTATGTTCAACTTTCTGTAGTTTTAGTGTTAAAACAATAAAATACGGTTAAGAACTGTTTCACAAACGACAAGCGATACCCTTTGTTAATCTTATCTATATAATTTAAAAATAAATAAAATTTGTCGAATTTTTATAATGTGTTAATGTTTTTTTTTATTTAAAACATTCTCTCTAACTGATTGTGAGATAAACCTTTGTGAACAATTGTTTTGTCCAAAAGAAAATAAACTAAATATACGGTTGCGTTTTTGTTCTGGGTGGAGGAAGTGGGGAAGCAGTTTCAATCCTTGCCCCAGGCGCTACCAGACCTCAGCACACCACTGGGAGTAGCAGATGTAAAAAAAAAAAAAAAGATAAAATTTTTACCAAGATTTTCTAACAATTATTTGATTTTTGCAAGAATTTCCAAATCTGTATCTTTTTGCACCGCAATAAGGCGCTAAAATTGCCCAGACGGATTTATAATAATACAATGTTGACACTAGAGAAGCAAAAATTATTATCCAAAATTTCGAATGTTCAAAAAGAATTAAAAAATAATCTTTTTTTTTTCTAAAAAAAAAAGAAATGTTTCAAAAATAATTTAATTCATTTGTAAATAAGTCCTCACAGTTTCATTAAAATCCGACAATTAATTCATTTTTTCAATAATTTCTAATCTAAATCAATGTGAAAACATCGAAATTTTTAATCAAACTTTTGAAGATCCTAAAAAGGATCAAAATAAAGATTAAAGAAAATAATTCTTTGGTCTTTGTTATTATTAATAACAAACATTTTGAGGAAAATTATTTGTGGCTTTTTTTTTTCATTATCTATGCTCATTTTTTTTAGCGCATATCTACGGGATGAAAAATTCGTGAACAATTAACTTTTGTAAAACATGTTTTTCGACAATATTCTTTCGGACAAGTTTTCATCAAAAGAAAAATAACCTAACGATTTTTACTTTAAAAGACAATATAACCTTTTACATGTAAATTATAGATTTTTTTAATAAAAAGTACACTCTCAGGTTCTGGCGAGGCTCGAACTCGCGGCCTTCTGCGTGTAAAGCAGACGTGATAACCACTACACCACAGAACCTAGGCAAATAAGGCCGGCTAGCGATTGTTTAAATATTGTTTTGCTATTATTATTGATAAAGAATTATTTTTATAGATCGATAAAAAAATGATGTACTCAGACTGAATAAATAACGCAATCTAAAAGAAAAATAAATTGAATGTTTTTGCTTATCATTGAAAGGGAAAAACAATGAAACATTTTAAGACAGATATAAATACATGATTCATTTTTTTCAATGGTCTTTCTATCATCATTTTTGTTTATCATTTCATTTACTTTTTTTTTTACTTACAAGTTTACAACGCTCAGGACATTTTTTTTTTTACGACTGTTGATTAAACAGTACGGTTCATAAATAAAATAGCTTCTGTTGTGATTGTTTTTAGGAACCTGCCTGTTATAGATACGGTCAAAAATTGTCAAACAACTTGCACTTGAGTATTACGATAAAAATAAAATAAAATAAATAAAAAGAAAATGAAGATAAAAGATAACCAACTTGAAAATTAATAATAAGGGCAATAATTCATCACGGGAATTGCGGCAAAATCGTTACGTGTTTGGAAATATTGCTTAGAAATCCTTGGTGATAAATGAGTTTGTTTTGCAAAAATATTCTTTGGTTTAAAAAGTATAAAAATTATTTTCAATAAAAAAATAATATTAAATTGTATTAGAAAAAATTAAAATTAAAAATGTTAGCATTGCGTGGAAATTAATTAAAAATAAAGGATAATAAAGTAAAATTGGATGAATAATTTGTCGAAAATGTTGGGATGTGTAAAAATAAAAATGAATATAAAAATTCTTTTTAAAACAGATAATATTGCATTGTATAGAAACTAGTTAAAAAAAAAAAATGAAAATGTTATTAAACACGATTTCTTTGAAAGAGAAACTACAAAAATGAAGCCAGATGGTTTAAGAAGAAAAATAATGTGTAAAGAAAAAAAAGGCTCCAAACTGAGGTTATAAAAACCAACCAAAATGATGCCAGACGGTTTAAACTTGTCATGGTAAAATTTTGCAGGATGAGCTCGGTTTTGCTTTTGAATCTTGATGTCAAAAGACAGCGAAATTTAACTTGCAAATGGGCGTGGTGTGACTGGATATTTTATTTTCGATTTTTTAACCAATGGCGATAATATATGTACACCACACGCCCCTAAGGAGTTGATTTTGAGTCACCTGTTTGAAGTTTGCTATATAAAAGGGGAAATCTTGACTGCAAAGTCAGAAAGGACTCAAGCGAAGAAAGGAAAGGATCACCGTTATTTGCACTCAATGAGTTTTTCGATTATTCTGAACTTGAAAATAATTAAATTATCCTATATAAAATTACTCTTCCGATACGGAAGTGTAATCCGTCAAAAGATGTAATTAATTTTTTTTTTTTAACTTCCGTACAAAAAATAATCTAACAGTTGCAAAAATGAAAAAAAAAAAAAAAAAAAAAAAGCATTCTTTTAAAAAGTTACACAGTCAAATAGCTTTAAACTTTATATTTTTTCGATTCTTCAAACATGTTTCTCTTTGATAAAATATAATGTCACGAAGAGCAACGGGATGAATTTCAAAATCGCACTGAAAAATTATGTAATTTTTTTAAAATAACTATTCACTCAGTGTAGACATTTTTTCTGTTCAATCTGAAGGTAAATGTTTAATTAAAAATTTTGCAAGTATTAACTCTCAAAAACTTTTTTTTTTTTGAGTTTTATTGAATTATTTTTTAGAAAATTTGGGACAAACTTTTTACTGAAATAGCATCTTCAGATATTTTTACTGAAAAAACAAATTCACGAACACTCTTCAAATTAAAAAATACACACGAGATATTGAAAAGGTGGAGTTTAAACTGACCCTTCAAAAATATTTCCACAATGGTCTCTAATAAAATGACTTATTCAGTATTTATGAATACGCACTGAAAATTTCATTTAACTCGGATCATTCCTTAATTTTTGCAAGTTTTTAAAAGCTAGGGATGGCGATTTTTTGGCATTTCGAAAAAAAACGCATCTATTTTGATTGTACCTATTGAATACTATTTTTCAATGATCCTGGCTCTTCTGAAAGTAGTCGACTGCTGGTGATCAGATGCTCTGTTTTGTATTTTAAAGCATCATTGACAAATGATGGTTGTTCAATTCTGGGTTTTGTTTCAGTCGACGAATCACCACCCTTAGAACGCTTACGCCATCTTTGGATAGTATGGGCAATTATTATTGTGGTATTTCCTTCTAATTCACAAATTGTTGAGCTGCTTTTTCAGCTTTGAGGCTCAGCTTAAAATATTAATTCAAATTTGCCAGATAGTTGTATCCGCCATAACATCTGAAACTAATCTTCCAGCTGAATAGTAATGATATATAATAATAATAATAATAATAATAATAATAATAATAATAATAATAATAATAATAATAAGAAGAAGAAGAAGAAGAAGAAGAAGAAGAAGAAGAAGAAGAAGAAAAATGAAACTGAAAGGAACTGGTATGAATACCACCCAGACCTGGTTACGGAGATAGGACCTGTTATAATTCTATGGGACTACACAATACACACTGACAGAACAATCAAAGCCAACCGCCCAGACATTGTTATTAAAGACCACAAACAAAAAAAAGTGCCTCCTTATTGATATGGCAGTCCCTGCAGACTGCAATGTATCTTTGAAGATATTCGAAAAGCTGTCTAAATATAAGGACCTTGAAATAGAAATCTCAAAAATGTGGCACATGGGAACATCAACAATCCCTGTTGTAGTTGGAGCCCTTGGATTGGTTGGAAAAGATCCCAGTAGACTAGGGATTCCTGGAAGTCCATGCCTCAAAGAGATACAAAAAATTCTTCTCACAAGTACGGCCCACACTTTACGAAGGGCTTTATCTATGTATTTTTTTTTTTTTGTCAGTGGAAAGTGTCATGATGCCATTTCTAACCTTAGGTCCCTAGGCGTGACTCGGAATGAAATGTGTAAACGCCAGAAATCAAAGGAAATAATAATAATAATAATAATAATAATAATAATAATAATAATAATAATAATAATAATAATAATAGTAAAGTCTTAGATGTTCTTTAAAGCTGTATAAGAAATAAGCTTTGGAGCAATGATCTGCAAAAATAAAACGAAAATATTTTTGATACATAAGAATTGTTTTCTCATTACGCATCAGGCTTACATTTGTGTGAATAATATAATATATATATATAAACAAAAAAAAGAAAGTAACTCCGGAAAATAAAATAATTTGGGCCAATCAAAAAAATTAACACAAATAGACTTTTGATGTTAGCCGAAACCAACGTTCGCACCAGTAGTCTGGGAGCCTGGTCAAAACGGTATAAACAGTCAGCTCTGAGCCAGAGAACCGAAACAATAGAAGCGACGACCGGGAAAAAAACCCAGCCATACGTGACGCGAGAAGAAATTTAAGAGGTTATCTAATAATGATATTTTCTGCCCTTCTTAGGGCCAAGAAAAAAAAATTGATGCTGACCTATTTCTAAGATGACTACTACTACTACTACTACCAAGTTCTGACATTTAAACTGCCGGATACCGAGCCGAAACAGACTTTCTCCCGATTGCTACAAAGACCTAACTTATGAACGAACTTCTGTTCCCCGAATTACAAAGGACTCACTCCAATCTAAATCATATATATATATATATATATATATATATATATATATATATATATATATATATATATATATATGACAATAGGAAAACTGTAGTAATTGCCGACGCATTTCGTCCAATGTGGACTTTTCTCAAAATACATAGGAATAAATTCAACCACAATTTTGACTTTAAAAATGCTACACTCATAAAAAAAGAAAATAACTCACTCAGAAGGAAAATCCTAGAGAGTGCCGCCATTGAATATTACACAAATATTAATCTACGCCAGGTTTTTTCCTTATTTCACCTTTCTTAACAGAATTACTACTCTCCCAACCAAACGTACAGAACAGTATCAAGAAATCAAAAGAAAATGGTTGAATCCGTCAACACAGGTATAATAACAATATCTCCACACGTGACAGTAATTGACGTAATTTTCAGTTAACAGTATGAAAATACCGTTCTCTAAATTCTTCCAGTTGCTAAGGACATTTTGTTTTGTTGTTATTAGTTACTTTGTTTAAATAAATTCATTTCGTTATTTGCCTTGAGAAAGTCGACATTGGACGAAACGCGTCGGCAACTATTACAGTTTTCCTATTGTCATTTATATTTATAAATATTGGCTTTTCTAAAGGTTAACTCTGAGAAATTTTCATATATATATATATATATATATATATAGAGAGAGAGAGAGAGAGAGAGAGAGAGAGAGAGAGTAATCAAATACTTCTTTTGCCAAGACGCACGCAATCTTTATTAAACGAATGTTGTCAACATAAAACATTAATGCATCTTAGGCTTATAAGACTTATATATATATATATATATTATTTGTTTATACCTCTTGAGTTAGACCGCTTAATTTCAAAGTTTCCGATAAAATAAACACCAAGAATATCCTGGGACATTATACCACAACTGTCACCAAGTTTATCTTTGATACATTTTACGAAACAAAACCAACTTTCTCGCAGTAAAAACAATAGAAGTCTGGATGGAGCTGTGAACGTTAACAAAAGACAAAGAGAACGCGGAATCAACAAACCGATTTCTGTCGAATCTTACCTCTCCAAAGGGAGGCAAATATAACACAAGTTCAGCTTTAAAAAAAGCAGACCCTCCCCCCATATATGGTTAGTTGCCATAATCGCCCAATCATCCTGTACTTCCAAGTTTCCAGAGCTCCTTAGGATCCTTATATTTTAAGATGTATTGGAAAGATGATATCCTGCAGTTGGAATCTCCAGAGATCAGGTGAAGCTGCTCTACATTAATGTCGTGTCATATTCGTTGTGCCTGTGTATGCGCTTGTGTGCATTCATGTGTGTGTTTCGTTTCATGAGGGGATATGAACGGTCGCTTCAGTTTGTGGGGATAACAAACAGCTCACCAAGTCATCTGCAATTACGCCCGTTGGTATTTAAACTCGATGACTTTAAATGGTCTTCATCTTTGTCAACTATAAACCGTTATTCGTTTTTATCTTTTAAAGTTTTCCCTCGTTAAATATGACTGGAAATATTTGTGGAACAGGGTGATTATTCTTATTATACATCGATAATTGCAATATTTACTATTTTCCACGCCCACAATTTATTCGTCTGCGATTGGCTAGTAAATCAACACTGCCTTTCTATAAGACAATTTAGCAATCGCAGTCACTACTTTGAATTTGTCTGACGTGAACTTGCTCACGTGTTTCTTTGTTACAAAATCAGCGATTGGTTGAATTTTAACCAATCAAACATTTTAGTGCTAAATCAATTTTTCCCGCGTTTTCGCTGGGAGCCTACCAGCAGCCTTAAAAAAAGCAATTTTTCCACAACCGTCAGTAGAGTCCAGCTATTTTCGCCTGTCTACACAAATCCACGACTTTACTCACAACGCACACACAGACACAGATTTTTGTATCACGTTATACATATTTCTCTCTCTCTCTGTCTCAGCCATGTTCATGAACCAGTATTCTATTCATTTCTCAAAACAACACACTTCTTAATTAACTGTATTCTATTCTAACACCAGACTCTATTCAACATAGAATCCTGAACATTCTTATTCAAGAGAAATTCTTTCGAACATTCAATCTTAATCAGAATACAGTTGAAGGGGAACAACTTTTTCTCCCTTAATTACTACACATCATTACATGATTGTTTTGTATGTTATATTTTCAATATATATTTATTTGTTGAGTCTCGTTGTGTTTTCTTGAATCATTAAATGTACAATAGATAAATGCTTTAAGAACACGCATTACACTATCTTCTTTCAAGCTTTAATTAATTTAAAACGACTTGCAGTGAGGTTAGGTCATAAAGCGTGCGTCTTAATAAGCCTAAGATGCATTAATGTTTTATGTTGACAAAATTCGTTTAATAAAAATTGCATGCGTCTTACACGTTGGCAAAAGAAGTATTTGATTATTCTTCTGAAATCTATCTTAATTTGGTATTACTTTAAGTCTTTAAGATTTATTTTAGTCAAAAGGATTTGCAGTATTTGCCAATCTTCTGTTGCAGTTTTAATGTGCATCAGGTAAGAAAAATCGGTAAACTTTGTGTCAAAAGGGCGGTTTTTATATAATTTTTAACTACCAAGCAATCTTTAAAATTTAGGAAAATATTCTTCGTAATGTTTTATTGAATTTTACGTACTTTGGCTTTAAGTTTGCTATAGTTATCGTTCTGATTTTCTGATAGTGTCGTATATGGATGTCCGTATTTACAAAAATCGGGTCGTTTATACACACAAAAAAATATTCAAAATTCTTTTTAAAATACTAGTGGTCGCTGAATTGTAGTAAGTATTTCCATTTATGGTTAGTAAATATAGTTTTTACTTAATAACAATATCGTTTAACTGCTACAAATTAATACAGAATTTTAACAGATTTAAAACTTTAGAAATTATTATAGTTAAAATTTTTTAAAATGAAAACAATCCTTGTAAAAATTCATTATTCTACAAAATTTATTTTTCTTATGACAATAGTACCCATAATATATCTTACTCATAAAAGCAATTAAAAGCTTGTCTAATTAAATAATGTCTTAGTTTTATTGCGTTTTTTATTTTACGATTCAGAGCAGATTTTCGGTTTTCCTGTTTGACTAAAAAAATTGATGATTTAATTTCACTAAGGTCTTGTCTTTATAATTAATATGAACATTAAGCGCTACAAAAATGAATTTCTCGAAACTTCCTAAAATTAAATAAGTGAGGGGGATAACAGATTAAAAAAAGTATTTTTCGAAAAAAAATTTCTAAAATAATTGTATTAATTTATGAATGTTCTGAAAGTTTCATTGAAATCCGACAATTATTTGAATTTTACAAGAATTTCCAAATCAGTGTCTTTTACACCGCGAAGAGAAGCTAAAATTTCCCATACTTA
Source organism: Acanthosepion esculentum (assembly GCA_964036315.1). Lineage (NCBI taxonomy): Eukaryota > Metazoa > Mollusca > Cephalopoda > Sepiida > Sepiidae > Acanthosepion > Acanthosepion esculentum. The sequence continues at coordinate 7,626,102 of OZ038482.1, forward strand.
TTTATTGTCAGCCACTGAAGAAAGAAAAACGAAATTTTTAACCAAAATTTTGAAGTTTCTAAAAAAGATTAAAAAATATAATTTAATAATAAATCATTTGGTCTTTCCTTTTACAAATAACAAAGATTTTGACAATAAAAGTGTATTTTTCTTAAGCTTGGAGCAAATTTCATAATGTGTGCTCAAATCGAGTGAATCTTTAAAGGCAGTATCTACAATAAGGTAGTGGGTTCGTCTAATTATCATGTTTTTTTTACCCTCCCCAATCTCATATTAAGAAGAGCTTCAAAAACATTTGAACATCCATTTAAATTAGGTACCTCCACTAATCCGTGATACTTAAGTTTTAAAATTATTTTTTATAAATGAATAAGCTTCCTTGAAGCTTTCATTTTAGCTTTAATTGAAACCTAAAGAATTAAATTTACCCTTTCCAGTAAGGAAATTACTCTGTAGTGTATTTTATAGTGAGTCAGCCAATCTGTATTGGTTATAAATACAAATAAAACTGACCCTCTACTATTTTTACGATGTCAAATGTCACAAAGACAACAACAACAAGAGAAATAATCAAGTAGAAGAATTTGTTCAATAATAAATATTTTTTTTATAAAACACAACTACAAAATATTTGGTACGAAAGTTGTTAAAACATTTTAAAGTTTTTGATTGTGTTTTATATTGAAAGAATTTAACTTGCCGATGTGTATGTATGAAAGTGAGAAGGTGTGCTTAAGAATATTTGTCGCTGTAGGAAAATTAAACAGTTGTTTTTTGTATTAAATTAAAAAAAGAAAAGGTATTGTTCTTGATTCACTGTGATTTCTACAGAGTTGTCGCTCTTTTACCGGAGATGTTTGTTGTGGAATAAAATATTTTGTTGGAGTGAGCGTTCTTTCGCAAGCTGGGTTTATGTTAATTTAAGTAATTAACGTTAAGCCTGGAATTGGTGACAAGGTCCGTTGTCGCGTTGAAGAATTTGGTTGTCTCCTTTGTTGTTGTGTCGATTTCCAATGAAGTCAATGAATGAGTTGAATATTTTTAAGGGTCCACTGACCAAGTCGCGTCGAAGTTTCGTTTTTATTAGTTCTCTTAGTCACTTGTGGGGTGGGGGGATCGTGAACATGTTTACATTTTGTGGCGTCAACTCGAGGTCAAAATTTGGGTCGGTACCTTCGGACGTAGTTGACGACACCTAATTAATATTTTTCAACCAATCAGAATGCATCAGTTGTTATACTTGTGTGGGAGCCTCTATGTGTTTAACTTGCACAAATTTGAGATTTAAAACAATAACTGTAAGAATTTGATTCTATAATTTCAGACAGAAATTATAGTGATTGAAATCGATATTTTATTTTAAATAGCTGATTAACGTCCTTTTTTAGTCATCTTTCACTGCAATGTAATTCTTTGTATTAAAAATCTTGCAAAAATAAAATATACTCTACTGAAACCTTATTTGAGAAATATTAGCTGATTTAAAGTAGGGAGCTTTTTCATTTGCCAGACACAAAAACATAGTAGAAACAGCAAGACACAAGCGGCGCAAGATAACGAAACAAAGACGCCGACTTAAAAAGGAAAAACATTTATTTTACAATACAAAAAAAGATACAATACATGGGTTGCACAAAAATTTCCTTTTGTGCATCTATTACGGAAGGATAACAATTTTCAGAGGTTATAAAAAGGGAGACAACCATGAGATATAAGGAAAATATGTTACAATCTTTAGAAAAAGACACGGATTCAAAGACAAAAAAAGATTATAGCCTTTAAAAATGGAAAAAAAAAGGAAAATCTTCGAGGAAGTAAAAAATTGCACAAGGCAGAAAATACAAAACGCAACCCACCCCCGTTCTTAAATGATTGTTCAATAATAGGACGTCTAAGCCCGAAGGGGTTTTCGTGTTTTCACAATTTGAAATCTCGTGGGCCTTTTGAAGTATTTTGCTGGAAAGTTAACTTAAATGTTGTTTCGTTTTAAGTTCTAGGGCACTAAGGAATGATCTGTCCTGGGGTTTAAATCTGTCGGCTCTTTTTTGACCCCCTCAGTCGGACTGGCACTCTTGAGGCGTGGTCGCTAATGCCTTCTTCCTCAACCGTTAATTGCTTTCTTGTCAAAGAAGGAACTTTCTTTTCTGTTTATCTGCTCATTGAGCGGTCCTTTTTATTGAAAAAACACGGTCATGCCGACTCCGTTTCAGAGCTTAAAAATCTCGTCTCACATTGGCCAATATATACGAAACCGTTCTCCATGAATGCAGAAAATGAATCCTCAACGATTCAACAAATATTTTAGATGATATCAACCGCTTGATCGGCTAACGCCATAAAAAATGCAACAATTTTCACACAAACTGTCAGGCCTTCGTAAAAATACACTTCTCTGAAAAAATGTGTATTAAAAAACAAACAACCTAAACGATTATACATTTACAATTCCAACATTTTTAAAATAATAAAATTACTAAACATAAAAAGCAACATTTTCACACATTGGTTTAATGGACTATTGTTACATTTCCGTTTACTTATACTCTGATTATGTTTAATTAATTGATCTTATTTAGAATAATGTTTATTTTATTATGCAAAAAGCTGTACGTGAACATGATATTTTGAACACTGGACAGCATTTATTTGCAAATTCAGCTGGAAAAAGTATGTATTCTTTACCTGAATACAGATACAATTTGACAATACAGAAAAACTATTTCACTTTTTTTACACACACTTTCAAAAAGTACACAAGTCTTTAAACTTGCAGTACAATTCATTAGGAATGGCCAAATTTTTATCCATTAAATTTTTGTAATCGCCTGATATTCGTTGAAAATTTCCACTTCACTTAAGAGTGAATAGAATTTATAACAAAAGTTGTTTCCCTTGCATTTGTTCCGTCTCTTGTCCGATTCACATTAACAATGATACCCACCATTACGCAGCTTAAGTGTGACTCTGGCCTTCTTTTGCTCCGCAAACATTTTCCTAGTTTTTTTTTATTTCATTATAAAAGGCAATGTCATAACATTATTTATAATTTATATTTGTTACATTTTCGAAATATACTTTTAAAATCTGATTGCTGCTTACTTTCCTTTATTCCTAAACTCTAAATTAAAGATGGTCATCGCTTTCAGAATGGAAAATGGATTTATTTGAATAACTATTTTTAAAAAAAATAAAGTCATGGACAAAAGAATTGATTAAATAGGTATCTTCTATTTTAATGGCGGGAAATTGGACACCTGTGTAAGATATTTTCTATTTTAATGGCGGAAAATTGGACATCTGCGTAAGATATCTTCTATTTTTATGGCGGGAAATTGGACACCTGTGTAAGATATCTTCTATTTTAGTGGCGGGAAATTGGACATTTGTGTAAGATATCTTCTATTTTCATGGCAGGAAATTGGACACCTGCGTAAGATATCTTCTATTTTCATGTCGGGAAATTGGACATCTGTGTAAGATATCTTCTATTTTCATGGCGGGAAATTGGACACCTGCGAAGATATCTTCTATTTTAATGGCGGGAATTTGGACACCTGTGTAAGATATCTTCTATTTTAATGGCGGGAAATTAGACACCTGTGTAAGATATCTTCTATTTTCGTGGCGGGAAATTGGATACCTGCGTAAGATATCTTCTATTTTCGTGGCGGGAAATTGGACACCTGCGTAAGATATCTTCTATTTTCATGGCGGGAAATTGGACATCTGTGTAAGATATCTTCTATTTTAGTGGCGGGAAATTGGACATCTGCATAAAATAATGAAACATGTACAAAACTTAATTTTATGGTCGTGTTTTCTATTAGTCGAAAGCGGAAAAAAATAGAAAAAAATCTTACTATTTCTAGATTTCTAGATTTTAAGTAGAATCGGGAATATTTGGGTTTGGCAATGATAGTTACTTTGTATAAAAAAAATATTTTTTAAAATATCATTGCTTTTTTTTGAGGTCGTAAAAATACATCGACTTTTAAAATCTTCCAAAATTCATCTAATTATTGGATTTTAATAAAACTTTTGTCATTTATGTAAGAGACAATATACAGCCCGTCTAAAGTTATTCTGTAAATCACATAAACTTGAATAACTCAACATTTTCAGAACCAACCTATATTGGTCAAATTTAAACTAATCCATTTCGAACCTTGATAAAAATTCTAACTAAATTTTTAACCACTTTTAATTAGGAACCTCAAACATTTTCTATAAAAAAGCTTACCATGATTAAAAAAGGCCACAAACTTAATAACAACAAAGTTTTATCGTCAAAATATTTATTAAAGCATTTCTAAGTATTTTGTAATGGTACCAGAGGGTAGATGGACCACTACTATTTATATTATTGTACTTTAAACGTACAGGATTCAAGTAAACAACAAAACTCCAAACTATGAATCAACAAGTATATATTGAAATAATATACAAGGACAAACATGCAATAAAATTGTTTTCAATGTATAGATTAAGAGAAAGAAGTTACTTCCCTTTAGCTGTATTTTTGATTTGTAATTGATTGTTCGAAGAAAGTTCTCTTGAGAGAAAATGTTCAGGAATCAATATTAGAACAAGGAACTGTTTGTTAGAATACAATTGATCAAAAAGTGTGTTGTGTTAGAGAAATTAATAGAGTTCCGATTGGTAGAGCTTGGCTAAGTACAGAGAGAATTGTAAGTTTATACAAAATTCTGTGTTTGAGTGTGCGTTTGAAATGTTGTGAGCAAGGTCGTAGGTTTGTATAGACAGGCGAATTTTACTGGACCTTTCTTGTGACTTGTGAAAAAGTCGCCTCTTTTAAAGAAAAAGATCGGCTCCCAGGGAAAGCGCGGGAAACGTTAATTTAGCATTAAAAATATGTGATTGGTTAAAAATTAACCAATGACTAAATTCGTACTTACGAAACAAGCAAGCAAGTTCAAAACCGAAAAATTCAAAGCAACGACTGTAATGGCTAAATTATCCTATAGAAAGGTAGTATTGATTTATTAGCCAATCGCAGACGAATAAAATGTGGGTGTGGAAATACATAGCAGCCGCTACAATTTTATTAATTTTTTTAATCCTTTCTGGAACGTTTGAATTTTTGGTTACAATTCTTGTTTTTCTTGTCTCACCGGAAGCAGCAAAGATTAGTATTAGGAAATTTAGCGTCTTTTCTTTTTGTGGTAACAAACATTGTTTTGGAAATTCTTTCATTTCTTTTTAATTTTATGAAATTTCGAGAAATTAAAATTCCAGTCTATTCATATTTAAAAGTCTATTCATAGTTAAAAGTAGGATTCCTGGCAGAAATTTAATCATCAATTTATTTTTGTCAAACGGAAACACCATTTACGGAAAATCTGCTCTGAATCGGAAAATGAAAAATGATATTATTTAATTAGAAAATTTTTAATTGTTTTTATAAATATAAGATATATTAAAGACACTATTGTCGTAAGAAAAGAAATTTCCATGATTAATGAACTTTTACAAGAATTATTTTTCAATTTTTTAAAATTTTAATTAAAACTTTTAACATTCTGTATTAATTTCAGCCTTTTTAGATCATCTTATTATAGGTACCTAAAAAAACGTGATACCTAAGGTCTAAAATGAATTTTTTTAAATAATTTTTTTTTCTTGAAGCTTTTATTTTAATTTTAATTTCAAGCTAATAGAATAAACTTAATATTTCCAACAAGAAAAATACTTTGATAGATTTCAAAAACTAATTTAAATTGGCTGAAAGGGCTTCTTCATTTTTATGCCCAAAAATTTGATTATCCCCTTTTTTAGTCTTTCACCACAATGTAATTCTCTTTATTAAAAGATTTTCCAAACATAAAATAAACTTTTCTGAAACTTTATTTGAGGAATATAATCTGGTTTGTAAACAATTTTATTTACTTTAAGTTTAAAACATCGAAAATGATGCCAGTAGCTTTCTTAATATATTTCTTAAGTACTCAGTAACTTTTAAAATGTAGGAAATGTTCACCATAATCTAATGTTTTATTGAATTTTAGAAATTTTGGCTTTAAAATTACTCCTGGGAGAATTTAAATGACTAGTTTTTTTTGTTTTGTTTTGTTTTTTTTTTTGTTTAGGTTTCTTTTTGTTTTGTTTTTTGTAAAACAGGACCCCCAGCTACCGAAAATCTGCTATGATTCGTAAAATAAAAAATGCAATAAAACTATGTCATTATTTAATTAGAATAGCTTTTAATTTTTTTTTTATAAATAAGATTTATTAAGGATACTGTTATCATACGAAAAAAATATTGTTCGATGAATAATAAAGTTGTACAAGAATTGTTTTCATTTTTTAAAATTTTATTTATAATAATTTATGATATTATAAATCATTTAAAATTCTGCATTACTTCAATCCGGTTGGTTGATATTATTAAGTGAAAACTATATTTGCGAATAAAAAATTGAAAAGCTCATTAAAAGTCGTTTATTTAAAATAAATTGTATATATAAAATATTACATCAATTGCCCCTGGTTGAAAGTATGGTCGACCACACACGATATAATCAGAAAATAAGAGCGGTAAATATAGTAAAATTTGATTACGGAGAATATTTTCCAACATTTTTAAGATTACTGCGTGCTTAAAAATTATATAAAAAAGACCCTCACCCGTCATTTTCTTAAATTATGTTTTATGCAGCAAAGTCTCCGTAGAAGAACAATAAAGGTGTTGACAGATTTTATCATCACTTGTTAAGTGATCTATGAGTGACAAGCGATGGTGACAAGTCCGTAATGACCGCTACAGTTTGTTTTAAAAATCCATTTTTCTGTTATTTTAAACTTAAATATTTTTTCAAATCAAATTAATTATACTTTAAATCAGTTAATATTCCACAAATAAAGTTTCAGAAAAGCATATTTTATTTTTGAAAAATTCTAAAACCGAAAATTAACTTTTGTTTACAAATATGTCGAAATGTGCCAAAAATGGCCGATTTTGTGAAAGTGACCAAAAAGTTGACATTCCAATCAATATAATTTCTATTTGAAATACACCAATGTATTTTGCTTACTAGAAATAGTAAATTTAATCCTTTAGCTTTCAATTAAATCTAAAAAGAAAGCTTCACGAATGTTTTTTTCATTTTAAAAATGTAAACCTTAGATATCGAAACTGAGTTGAGGTACCTATTTTAAACTGTCAAAATTGGACCAAGAAATACATGAAAATTAACTTTTCTAAATTTTTCGATTTCGTAACCGTTTAATCTAGGTACCTTCATGAGATCGACAGAAAATGAGCATAGCATGATAAAAATTGCCTTAAACTTGACGAAAATAATTTTTATTTGTCTAACTGTTTATGCTATAATAAAGAGGAAAGATCAAAGTATTTTTTGATTATTTTTTTACTTTTTTTTATCATTTCGATCACATCCAAAAGTGTCGTTTAAAATCATGTTTATTTTTTTTAAAAAAAAACCGATCGTCAGACATTTTTTTTAAATTTTATAAACAAAAATTTAATTTTTCCGTTTTAAATTCTGCCAAGAAATAGTTAAACTTTTTTTTAAATTTATTTTTACAAAATTTAAAATTTAAATGTTTATTTAACATATTTGGAAAGAAAACATTACTTACTTTACGCGCTGAAAAGTGTACTTTAAAAAAAAAACACAGCGGGTCGGAAAAATAGTGACACATTCGAGGTGTCGATTGATGCTGTCAATCAGTATTGACAGCTTACGCGACCTAATTTCATCGTACGGATGGACGAAAGTGAAATAATTTAGCTTCTTATTGAACCAACTTGCGTAACCAGTTATTAAGGGAAAATTTCAGCGTTTTAATTTTTAATTGTTTCTTAGCTTTCCATCTTTACGTGTACGATGCTTTATGAAAATTTTAAAACTAAGACTGTTGATAGAAAAAAAAAATTCATAAGGTGCATACAAATTAATTTAATTATTTTAATTACTTTAATTAGATACCTTTCTTATGAAAGGCTAAGGTGTAAAATATAAACATATACATTTATTTTATTTTATGGTATTATTTCTATTTCCCTTCATTTATTAATTTTGATATTTCATATAGAAAAAAAAAATAACTGAGAAAATAAAAAAAAAAAGAAATTTCATAAGATAGGTTAGGTACATAATACTTTTAGGTACCCTTATCATTTGAAATATTACACAATTTTTTTTTGTTAATTTTTCTTCAAAGTAATACGAATATTGAAAAGACTTTATTTCACATAATTACATAATCATATACACTTTATTTTATTTATTCATAACCAAGTAAGAAGAGAGGTCTAGAGATGCAATGCAATTCGTACCAGAGATTCGTGAAATATTTCCTCACAAACTCCAACCTAATGATCAGAGTCCTTGCTGCCAGATGTCACAGGATGGGGTTAACCATTTAAAGAGCAGGTCGTGCATGATATAGTCGGTAGCTATTTCACATTTGTCCAGTTGATAGTCTTCATTATCTTCTTCATAGAAAATGTTGTAATCTGGGTCAGAGAATTCCATGACCCATCCTACAAATATCTTATCAACAGAATCAACTGTCCAGATGTGTTTTATAGTATGGCCAACTATATCACCACGTAAGATTTTGTAAATGTTATCTACAAAATCTTGGGAAAAGTCCGGGAATTCTGCTTTGATGGCAGAATTGGTGTGTTCAAGGTCCTTCAATCTTTTCTGTAGCTGACGCCTTTCCTTTTTTTGATGCTGTCTCTGCTTTTCAGGATATTCTGATCCTGTGTGGTTCTGTGCTATACTGCATGGCAACATCCAAAAGGATTGTTTAAACTTTAAAGGAAAAGAAAAATATCAAAAATTTCTCCACACGTGTCTAGCACAAACACAGTAAAGGCTGACCGACAGCGGAGGACAACATTTATCGCCAGGCAAGCCACATGACTTTCTTTTGTTTTCATGACGCTTCCGGTCTTCCGTATATTTGAATTTAAGCTATTTTTGACACAAAAAAAAACATGTTATATTAGATTTTTACCTAAAAGCAACTTTCTGATTGTAACCAGGTTTATTTTATAATCTGTAAATGATATTATCTACTTAATAATACATTGACTAACTGCAACACCATTTTGATCAATTTTAAAATATTTAACAACTTTAAGCAATAAACATAAATTTAACAATAAGAAATAACAAATAATTGTTGTAAAAACTTATTTTTCATCGAAAATGTTTTTTGCTTTCAGGAAATGTTATCCATAGTCATACAAATAAGTAAAAGCAACTAAAAGTTTTTGAAATTAAATAATATCTTTGTTTTATTGAGTTTTGTATGTTACAATTCAGAGCTGATTTTAAGGTAGACGGGTCCTAAATAAAAAAAAAAGTAAAATGGATTTGCTTTGGTCAAAGCCTTGTGCTTTTAACTAATTAGTCGCTAAATCGGAACACCTTAGAATTTCATGAGTTTTCATGAAATTACTTATGGGGGGGGGGTGTAATAAATAAAATAAAAAAATTACCATGATTTAAAAAAAAAAAAATAAACACATTTATAATAATTTCCATCATTTGTGAATAGTTACTGAAAGTTTCATGAAAATCCGACAATTATTTTTATTTTTACAAGATTTTCAAAATTAACGGCTCCCATTAAAAAAGAAAATTCAAAAAAAAAAAAACACGCGCTCATGAAGGTACCTAGTTTAATCCAACTTTTATTAATTTAAAAGTGTTGTTTTTTTTGGGGGGGGGGGGTCTTTGAAGAATGTAAACTTGGACTCTGATCTCTATTGTGAAAGTAAAATAAAATATAAATTTTACATTAATATTTTTCGACAAGATCTAAGGTTTTCGTTGGAGATCACAAAAAACTAACTTGGAAAACTAGATACTTATTTTTTAAATTTGATTTTTAAAATAGAATATACAAATTAGTTGTTTACAGTCAATAAGAGTCGTTAAGATTAACAAGATACAAGACGTGATCAGCAAAATAGAAACAAAAAAAGTAAATTTACTTGAGAAAGAAGAAATTTTGAAAAGAAAATCAATGCCAGTTTTTCTCGTCGATTTTCTTAAAAGATTTTTTTAATGTATTAAAAACTGTTAACATATTTAAAATATAAAATAGGCTATAAATTATTACAATTGTAAAGCCCCAAAATATAAACTATTTTAAATTTCATTTTCGAATTCCATAAAGAATAAAAGATTAAACGCAGCAAGTGTAAGGGAGATAACTCTTATCTAAACAACTATTTCGTAATAGTTTTAGTTTTCTGATAAAACTCTTTCTGATCTTGAAGGTGAAAAACTTTTATTTGGTTATCTAAATGAACAAATAAATAAAACATTCGTGACTTATGAGCAACTTCTGAGTTTGATTTTTGAACTAATTTGAATCTTTAGAGGAGTAAGTATTGGATTGGTTCATGGATTTAGTTGCTTAGCCATTGTTCATTTAATCCGAGTAGAGACTCAATAGAAACAACGAACCATAACTGTGCTAAATAGAAACGAGATGAGATACCCTTTAGAAATGGAGAGTAGAACCCTCGTGGATTAAATAAGACTCAATTCGACAGTTACCCGGATTGACAACGCTTGAAAAAGGCCGGAAGGCACAATGACCGAAACGATGTGATAACAACAAAGATGAGGACAATAGTCCGAGTGTAAATAAATATTATTTTCTTTCTTTTAATTATTATTATTATTATTATTGCCAATTGTTCTTGTACAGTTGGTGATAATTTATAAACACTTGTCCCGCTGAAGGAAAATTTGTCCAATTTATAAGTGAACTTTCTTTTCAGAGATTTTAGGCAATTTGACAGAGCTAATAATAATCTAAATCCAGCAGTGTTTCCTCCAAGCAGATCTATATTAAAATTTGTCTTTATCTAGAACTAAATAGCTCTGATTTCATGAAATAAAATTAAATAAAAGGCTTAATCGCAGTACATTGTCTGTCGTCTTTAATGAAACATACACACACACACACACACACACACACACATATATATATATATATATATATATATATATATATATATATATATATATATATATATATATATATATATTGACCAATAAAAAGTAATAAAAAATTAAAATCTTCAGACACACTGGGTTGTATATTAATATTCCTTCGTTTTTATTATTATTTCATTTAGATTCCTCGACTAGTTTCGGCCAACATGGCCATCATCAGGGAAAAAATAATTTTCTGCTTGCTGATAGCAGTGAACTACAGAAATGAATGTCTTGATGGAGAAAATGAACTTTTGTCTGTAGTTTTCATTTGTTTTTTTATTTTTTTAACATGAATTTTGGTCAGGCCTTGTGTTGGTCAAACAGTCTCTTTTAAGTTGTTATTTGAGATAAGAGCTGGGTGGATTCATGCTGCTCTGAATTCCTTTGGTCATTTTGACAGTTTTATTGGTTCCAGGAAAGGGGATGTGTCTCTGTTAAGTGTGTGTGTGTGTTATTTGGTTCTTAGGGAGTGAGTAAGTATGATGTCTTTAAGTGTGTATATATGTGTGGGTATATGTATAAGTGTGAGGGCTCAACACCTGTCTGTCTTGTGTGGGTGAGAAATGTGGTTAGGTTTTGATTTGTAGGGTTATATGTTAATACTATCTATGTTGTTAAATTTATGGTTAAGCCCGTCTAGATAGTGCGTTTTCAAACGTCGTATCCACTTATTTTCATGGAACTCTAAAATCTTTCTAATGTTATCTGCACTGAATTTTTCTATTCTCTCAATTATAGTGAATTTAGCACGGGTTTTAAAATCGTGTTTGTTGAGTGATTAGGCAAATAGAAGTTCTCTCCCTTGTATCGTACTCTGATGTTTGACTAGAATCAAAACAAATATTAAAAACTAGCGCTGCGTGGAACAAGTTTCTTTGCTCCGTTTCGTAATCATTTCTTTGATAACTTTGCATCTATCGTAAAATAGAATTAGTAAAGATATAAGTAAAGCCGTTTGCGTGATTTTACAGTTTTGGCAGTCATTTAATTTAAATACGGAATATTTCTTGTAAGTTAAATTTTCAAAATTCAACCCTGCTTAATAACTTGTATTATTGCAGACTTGTATTTACAATCAAGCTGTGAACTAAATGTCACTTTAAGGGCAAAAAATGGCTTTATTTGAATAATTAAGTAAATTAATTATCAAAATCCTTAATAAAACAATCACGTTTTTATAAGCATCACCAATTGCGGGAGTGCGGATGATGTGAAGCTTTATTCTTCATTTTTGTTATTCTTATCTGGGATTATAACAATCGTATGCACCCTGCACCCATGTTAAATTGATATGTGTGCATAATATTACATGAAAACACGAAATAAAATATGAACAGTTTTTGGTATACATGCAACAAGATATTGTGGAATCTTCCACATTAGCCTTTAACCTCCTTCAGAAAAATATATTCTTCTCTGAAAAGCCTTTAACCAATCATCATCTCGTTTCTGCAAATCCAATCTTTTTATTGGTTAATAAGCACCAAAGTGTAGCAAAATTCCAAACGAATCCTATTTCCCGCCAAGCTCTTTTGAGCCGATTTCGCTACACAAAAAATCTATAAATTAGCCGCAGCTGACTCAATTCAGACAGTCAGCCACCGGATTTGTACATATGGGGTCTATTTAGGATTTTCATTGAGACAATGGGGTATTTTGGTGGATGTAGTAAGAACGGTATGTACGAATGTGTTGTTTTGGTGGTAGGAATATTGTTTGCTTTGATTAGGTCAGTGGTTGTGGCTAGCTAAGTTTAAAATTAAGACAAATGATGACCGTCCTTTTTCCTACCCCCTCTTTTGGCCTTGTGCCACATTTGTTGTATTTTAAGCAATAAATATTGTCAGCCACCGGAGTTCAACGAGATGCTACCAAACTCCACGCGTGACAATTCACTGACTCACACACCACATTGAAATCTCAACAAACTTTCATCAACCATTGTCCGCGTGTTAACCAACATCTACAGTTGACTTGAAAAGTGAAACAATTTCACTACTAAAAAGTAATTGTATATTCCACCAACTTAACCTACACAGACAAGGGCAAGCAACTCTTGATAACATTTATTCTTACTTCTAAATTACACACGTCCACACACTGGTAAATGAACGAACACATATAATTTCTTTTCCTTGCAGAAACCAAATCATTTTAAATTTCTTAACAATCAAAAGGTACCAACATTTCTTAACAACATTCCTGCACAAACATTCCTGATGACATTGTCTTAATTATCACAACAGCAAACATTGTAATTGTCGTTACATGTATATTTTGTTTTTGATATAAAAATTTCTTTAATGTTAAATCTTCAACAACGGTATTTAGTAGTTTCTTGCCATGCAATTTGTTCTTAAATTGTTTGTATAACCTATTTGTTGTGGGGTACGGACGCTATAAGCACGCATAACCTTCATCTTACTTAACTTTTGCCTTCTGATACATTTCCCTCTGTGTACATCCCGCAACAATGTAACAGATTTACTGATCGCGACATCTATCAGAGAGATGAAATTTAAATTTTTATTATTGCATTATTCCAAAATTTTAACGCATCAGCAGATAACTATGTCAACAACTGAGCACAAATAGTTACTAATTAAAAAAATTAGTAGTTAATGTATAATATTATCCATAACTACATGTAATGTCGTTTTTGATAAAAGTTAAAAAAATAACCATAAATATGTAAAAAATGCGTATATTGCTGAAAATTCCTTTTTCCACAATATAGGTATTTGTGCTATGGTATAATGCTTATTACCTAAACAATAAGAATATTGAATACATTTTTCTTAAAAATTAAAGTATATTTAATGACATCTTCCTAATAGCTTTCGCGATCTGTTAATAAATGATTGATTTTTGATTAAACATGCATAGTTACATAATTAATTCATATTATTCACAAAGCATAAACATAAATATATGTATATTGATTTGTATGCATTAATGCAAAGAAAGACATGGTTTTATAGGCTTATCTGTATGAAGAAACATCTTTCCTTTGAGCTCATTTAAGAAAACACGTCTTTCTGGTCTGGGCGGGTAACGAGAGAAAGAGAGAGAGACTTTGTATTTTTGGCGCTAAAACTCTCTTTCTAGTGTATTATGGGAATTCTACTTCCCTTCCTTTTACTATAACCTAACAAAGCAGGGGACGCAACCTCCGGTTTCTCATTTATAAATCACTTCAGATTCAAAATGACACGGACTTCCTAAAAGAACGAATGACGCTTTTAAATAATTTTAAAATACCTTCTTTGAAGTTAAATTTCGGTTTTATTTGAAATATAGTGACCTAAGGCTAATCCGAATTTTTCAAAATGTTTCATAAATTTTTGACAACCAAATTTATAAATTTGCCATGTCGTAATTCTAAGCCATGTTGAGTGGAAGTAGTAATAATTCTATGTTGGACTGTCTTTGAAAAACAGCCAGCACATTTAGCCATTTTCAAAGATGGTAATGCTTAGAATTGGCTTAAACAGTTATTTTCAGATCTCTTTTGCAATTAGATGTTCTCAGAATGACAGTGTTATGTACAAGGATTTTTCTTATGGATTCAGGTAGTTGTGTATGGGCGTTCAAGATTTCCTTGTGGTACTTAGATCACATAAGTGTTTTTTTTTTCTGCCGACAACTTAATGACACCTTTGCGTGACTGATGTAGCATTGATGCTTATTGCAAGATTCATATCTTGTAGGAGCAGCAAAATTGATAATCTACATCGGTAGCCTGAAGTTTGGATTGGATAGGCATGTTATGATTGGTAATTTTGAAGTTGGCAGTTTTTAATTTTCTATAGTATATTGTAAGTTTTATACGTTAGCTCAGGTTGGCAGGTGAATTGTATTGTTTATGATGTATTCCATGGCAAATTTGTTTCGTTTATAATGTTTGTGAATCTAATATCAGTAAAATATATTAATGTGTTCTTGTGCTGGATTTTTAGTGTTAATTCTATTTCATTTCTATAGGAATAATCTTATTTAGCTATCGATAATGTAGTTTGGATAATTATTATTAAGTAATATTTGTTTTATATGTTTGTGTCTGCTCAAAAATATTTTTCAGGCAGAGGAGTTTAGGCGTGCTCTATTTAGGAAGATTTTATATCTTTGTGGACATTCACTATTATAATTGAGAAGGCAGCGATTCTTGTTTTGTTTTTGTGTAAACCGTAAAAAATGGCATTTTATTATTAATACTAAGTCCATATGATAACTACTTTTTAAAGGTGTTTTAGCGGGGTTTTATTTAACATCAAATCTTATGCATGCAATAGCCACAAACTGTCTTATTTTTACATTTACCTTTTAATTAATTTTTATATAATTCTATATTTCTTTTTTATTATATAATTTTTGTTATATACCATACCTATAAACACTAATGGGTATGTCCCAATCCTCACAAATACGTTGGACAATATTGTAAGTGGATGTAATATGCTGTCTAAGTAGTCCCCCACTAGCAGTGGTTTACCTACTTCACAACGCTGGCGAGTTTTTTATTTTGTTGATGCTGTAAAGATTACCATTTCATTTCCAAACTCCGTTTTTGTTATTCCTCATTCAGTAACCCTTAGTAGGTTACAACAGATAGATAGATAGATAGATAGATAGATAGATAGATAGATAGATAGATAGATAGATAGATAGATAGATAGATAGATAGATAGATAGATAGATAGATATGAATAGACTGTGATAGTGTTATATACCGTACCTATGAATACTAATGTCCCAATCCCCATAAATACGTTGGACACTATTGTAAGTGGGGGTAATATGCTGTCTAAGTAGTCCACCACTTGCAGTGGTTTACCTACTTCACGCCGCTGGTGAGTATTGTATTTTGTTGATGTTATAAAGATTACCATTTCATTTCCAAACCCCGTTTTGGTTATTCCTCATTCAGTAACCTTTTCTAGGTTACAGCAATTTTCTATACATCCTCGGGGAGTCTGTTTCATAAAGTAACGGCCCTTGGAAAGAAGCTGTCCGAATGGAACTTCCTCTTTACCAATGGAAGCTGCAAATGACTGAACTAGTAGAACTATAGAATGTAGCTTGTTAGAACAGTTTCTTCGGAAATAGCAATAGACTAGCGAGATGATGGCGACGTTGCGTCTGTGGGGAAAAAGCTTGTAGGGTGGGGAAAATTCATCGCCCAAAAGGCCGCGTAAATACTTGACTTCTGTCATGGTTGGAAAACGAGGATTGGGTAGTCCAAATATAGCAGTAAGAATCCATTTTTGGTTTGATATGATTCTGGAAAAGATAGATCATCGCAGATGGAGTCAGGTGCTTGCTAGAACGGTGTAAAGAACCGATCCTTTTTCCAACGTCTTTAGCGATGGTTCGTATATAGGTGAGTTATACTTGAGGGCTGGTGTGAATATGAGTCCCTCAAAACTTTCTAAGCAAGGAGCATCATTGCGTGTGCAACAATTCATCGTGACTGGTGAGAGTTTAGGGTCAGCTTGGTGATAATAAAACGTTATGAGCTTGGTTTTTAAAATATTGAATGTTACTAACCAGTTTTCTCCAACTGGGAAGTTAGAACGATGTCAGATGATAAATCGACTGCCTGGCTCTGGCCAAATTCATTTTTTTCCGTGGATATTAATTAACGATCTGAGAATGTTCTTAGGCAGAACGTTAACATAAAGAGTGTAGGTCCTTGTAGTGAGCCTTGTGGGACGCTTCAAAAACCTGTTGACAATGACCTTCAAGTACTTGATAATTGTAAAAACACTTCCGGAGATTCCATAGCTGGAGAGACTGTGTTGCAACCCTCTATGCCACACCTTGACATATTTAAGACGATCGCTCATGTGATGAATTTATTATCGAGTGCCTCACTGATTCTACGCATTACGACAGGACATCAGCAGTTGACCTAAACGAGCGAAATCCATACTGCTTGTCGCTCAGGAGTTTGTCCTCGTTGAGATGACTAACAACCTTCTTGTTGATTATAACCTCAAAGAGATTGCTGATGAGACCAATGAGGCTGATGGGTCGGTATTGAGACGGGGGTGTGCGTTCACCTGCATTTTTGAAGACAGGACAGACACCTGACAGCTTTCACGGATTTAAAAAAAATTCCTTCGGGCAGCAGCTACACAGCTTTACCAGGATTGGAGATAATTCTGGGTTGAGGTTTGTAGTGGACCCCCTGGAGTGGTCGCGGTATAACATGACCTGTGCGTCCCAATAAGCATGAGTCACAAAAGGCCCACTAACATTTTAAAAATAAAAGATGATAATCTGATAGAATAACAAGAGAACAACAAACGATAAACTTAATACAAAATTTATTTACATCGTATACAATAGTAGTTATTCGTTTAAAGGAACATGGACAAACAAAAAATCAAGTAATGAAGGCAGAATTAAGTAAAATGAGGAACACTGACCGGCTAAAAGATCTAGATATTTTAACCGTGAGTAAATGTTAAATTAGAGTCCATGTAAGTTAAGTTGGCATATAAGTCAACAGATTGAAAGTTCAGTTCACATGTCCGGCGAAAGTGTTGAAAAGTTGCTGGTTAAATCCAATGATGAACCTTCTGTATTATTTTAACTGAAGTGTACAGAATAGGTTATTGGACGATATAGCCAAAGATAAGGAAGTTCCCGGTATAGCCAAAGAGAAGATCCCGATATCGCCGAGAAGAAAGATCCATTTAAATGTCCAGTGCTGGCGTTGAGTAGTTGCTGGATATGTCCAATGGTGAACCTTCCATAGTATTTTAACCGGAGTTTACAGAATAGGTTATTTGATGTCTGGACGATATAGCCAAAAATAAGGAAGTTCCCGATATAGCCGAGGAGAAGAAAGTTCCATTTGAATGCCCGGTGCTGGCGTTGAGGAGTTGCCGGTTAAGTCCAGTGGTGAATCTTCCATAATATTTTAACCGAAGTGTACGGAATAGATTATTTGAAGTCTGGGCGATATAGCCGAAAAGAAGAAAGTTTAAATGTCCGGTGCTGGTGTTGCGTAGTTGTTAGTGAAGTCCAATGGTGAATCTTCCGTAGGTTATTTGAGTTTGTGCGATATGTAGGCAGCAATTCCATAAAAGTTAGTTTGACAAGAAAGCCGAAAGTAGGGACAAATGCGTGGTCGGTAGCTTGGAGCTTGTTGTAAGTAGGTTCATTAACGCTGATCAACCAGGTGAGTTATGTTGCCGGAAGTAGGGACCAATGAGTAGCCGGAAGTTCAGGGCTGTGTAAGCAGGTCCATTAACACAGTAATAAAGGCTAGGAATGCAGGAAGTAAGGGTTTGTAGTAGCCTGAAATATGCAGATCGGAAACGGCGATAGCTGCGGTAGCCAAAAATTATTAACGGCAAGAGTGCCGGAAGTAAGGATGGATAGGAAAGCCCAACTAGCACCCAGAAAAATAAATGGACACGTAACTCGAGACATAACCCGTCCAAACCCCCATGGTCACGAAGACAAGGGTGCTTGCATTTCGCCTCCTTTAAACATGATAATAAAAATTCAGACACTTTTCCTTCATCCTAATGGAAACAAAATGGGCATCAGCACAGTTGAAATTTCTAAGGCATATAATGAAGAAGGAGGGCTCACACGACATATTGAAGGCATAACCTCCCCTAAAGAGCTTCTGTAAATTGTTGGTAGAACAGGGATTAGGAGAGATAGCAAAAGGACAAACTTTACTAAAAGCTACAAAGGATAGCAAATTGTAGAGAGCCATGATCGCCTACGTCCTGAAGGGATGCGGCATATAGAAGAAGAAGAAGAATGGACGAAGCCCAGCTGGACAGTAACATACGTACTGCTTAAAGGGATCACTGCTGATTTACTCCACCCCCTATCCACCCTCTCTCTCTCTCTCTCTCTCTCTCTCTCTCTCTCTCTCCACATGCTACAAATGACCAGCCCCCGAACTCATGTCAGTAGTAATGGCCTGCACACCAATCCGTTAACCACTGTTCCATGGCAAGAAAATTTTCTTAATCATTTCACCCCAAGCAAGGCAATAAAGTCGCTAAGATAGAAGTCTTACATTCTAAAAAATATTTTCTAGCATTAAATAAGCTGCAGAAGGTTGATAAACCGTAAAAACCAAATCACTACTCTTTCTTTTTCCCCCGTCTCTCTCTCTCTCTCTCTCTCTCTCTCTCTCTTTCTTCTTTTTTCTCAAAATTTCGCTTGTATTTCTACTTTTAGCTTTTCAATTCAATAGACTGAATCATTTATAAGGATAAGTGCTGTTGCCCTGTGCATAATATACAGCTATATTTAATATGTAGATTGAGACAAAAATTGCAAGAAAATTCTCCAGAGTTAGAAAGACAAATCTTAGATTTTCCATCATAAGGTCATTAAATCTATCCCATAATAGTTCTTATTACATCTACCCATAATAGTTCTTACTACCTCTATCCCATAATAGTTCTTACTACCTCTATCCCATAATAGTTCTTATTACATCTATCCCATAATAATTCTTACTGCCTCTATCCCATAACAGTTCTAACTACCTCTATCCCATAATAATTCTTACTGCCTCTATCCCATAAAAAGTTCTTACTACCTCTATCCCATACTAGTTCTTATTATATCTATCCCATAATAGTTCTTATTACCTCTATCCCATAATAGTTCTTACTACATCTATCCCATAATAGTTGTTAAATTTGCATCGATATTTGATGCAATAAATGTAATATATGTAACGGAATAGAGGATTTATATTATTTTATTTTAACGGGAATAGGTTTCGGTACTATTTTACAACAATAAAAGGATTCCTCGTGTTTTGAAACAGAATGTTATAATGTTTGATTTTTATCGGGAATTTCCTATTTTAAGTCTTCATTTTTCTTTAAAAACAGTAAAAGTCTGTTTATTGCCAAATTTGAATTATTTAATTGTTCAACACTTTTTCATTTAATATCACTTCTTTAGTGCTCAAAATGTTTGTTCCGTTTATTAAGTACAAATAAAATTACGTTTTACTTCTTTTTTTCTTTTTCTCTTTTCTTTAATCACTTCTCCCCAAGCAAGGCGATAATGCCATTAACGACGCAAGTGGTTACAAAGCGTGAAAGAGAATGAGAAGTATTTAGTAGGAATCGGAAACCCAATGAATGTACCGGACGATAGGCGAACCTATCTACTCCTATTGAGAGAAAAAAATCAATAAATAATAAATAAATAAAAGCGTATACTTTAGAAGTATAGAGTTGAAGAGGACTTTAGAAGGAACTGGAAACCCAATCCTAAACTAGAAACAAGAGATAAACCTGTGCTTCTGTTCAAAAGACAGGGTGAACTAGACGATAGGCGAGCCTCTCTACTATTCTGCGTGCTTTTTGCAGTCTTCCGGGGAACAAATTTTCCCATGAAGAGAATAAAATAAAAATAAAAATATATGGCGGCCCAAAGGTAGAATTTGATTGAGTCAAAGCTTTCTAGTCACAGCGTAACAATTTGTACCTGTAATCTAGAGTTATTTTAATGGAATATTATATCCCTTCTCTTAAAATTCTTATATATATATATATATATATATATATATATATATATATATATATATATATATATATATTAGGCCAAACTGAGCTCTTCAGCATTGCTTGAAAACTAGTCTATAGGGAAAACTCTAAATTAAAAACTGGTTCGATATGCAGCTATTAATTCCGTTCCATAAATACTACTTGCTACGGAAAAAACATCAGCAACGCTTAACATGTTGAGAGTTATGTCCCTTTACTTCCCAAATATAGATAAATGAAAATTTTGTTTTCTATATTTCTGATCATTTTCATCGATTCCGGGACATATTGGTATGTAAGATGTAATTGAAAATTTGCTGCATACCCAAGATATATATATATATATATATATATATATATATATATATATATATATATATATATATATACCCAAGTTTAGGATTGGTATATACGGAATGAAATCCAATAACCAACAATCAATATTCTTTAAAGAGTGCTCAATACAGAGTAGAGCAGATATAATTATTTATTTGAATATTACAACATAAATATGTTATAAAATCACGACAAAAGTAGCCATTTTGTTTCAACACTTCTTGTGTCTTGTCAAGTGATAATATAGAATATAGAATAAATGGTTTTAAAAGTTTCAAATTAATCAACGATCCTTAGCTAAGAGTAAACGCTGTTACGTAAGCCAGAGTGGCCAATCAAAAAACAAGTATAGGATGATTCGAAAAATTTGACAACTAAGCAAGGCTATCTAGATATTAAAAGATTTATAAAATTTGAAATTAAAATTAAAAGTAAAAAATTAAAATTACCTATTTAGAAATCTAAATCAGATCTCTATTAAGTTTTAAATTGTAGAATTACTAAGGAGAAAAAAAAAAAAAAAATAAATAAATAAATAAATCTAAAAATAAAAATAAAAGATATATATGCTATTTAATTTATATTTTCATTGAAATTAAGTTGAAAGTTGTATTTAGAGTCCCAGACATAGATGTATACATTTTTCGTTACATTTCAGCATGTTAGTCGCCTCTCACGTGAAATCACTCGAACAACGGCATGCCAAACGCTCGGACGCATCTAGATATATACACACACATACAAAAAAGCAAACCACACATAGGCAAATGCACTACACCTACACACACACATCGATACACACAGGCACACACATCTACATTCAATATGATCCAGACGGTCAAATGTCGAAGCCATTCGTGGCTTAATATGTTATTAAACGAATTTAAACTTGAAAAATTTAAACAAATAACCATATATAAATATATATATATATATATATATATATATATATATATATACATATATATATATATATACATATACACACACATACACATATATATACATATATACATTTTTGAAAACATATAGTTTTCGACACATTTACAGACAAAAGTAAATAACCACCTCCACATATAATTGAACACTCGCACATCCGCATATAAATTAATACATGCACCCGCATAGACACATATAAGGATAATAGGTACGCATACACAGACCTACGTACATAAACATACACATAGATAAGCACATATAAATATATTGACCCATACGTCGACGCAGAAAAGTAAATAAGGCAAGTGAAGAAATACATATAAAGATGCAACCATATACAAGCACACACATACATACATACACATCTAGATGTACATACATAAGCACGCATGCATATATGTATATACACTAAATATATATATAGACATTTACAAATACAAGTGTATACATGAAAAATTAAACAAACGTAAATTAAAACGACATGAGTATAAAAATGCATATACACATCCGCTAGTACATATATATACACACATACATACGCAACTACACATAGATATATACACATATATATCTACAGACATACATATACATACATACATACATATTCACAAATATACATACGCATACATACATATACATATATATATATATATATATATATATATATATATATACATACATACATAAACACACATACACATATACATACACACACATACACATATACGCACACACACATACATATACAAACACATATACATATATACATAAACATATAGACACATGCATAAAAAAGGAAAAAGAAATAAGCATACATAGACCAACTTATATTCTAATAATATTCCAACAACATTATGATAAAATATATTAAAAGTTAATCATAATTTAAGAAAAGAACAACGGTCTGTAAGCAATTAAAGGTACTTTATCAACAAAAGTAGATTTTAGTTTGTATCTATGATACACTCCAAGACACTAAAGCCTACATACAAATACACATACAATGACACACCAACATATATATATAAATATCTAATCCTATATAAATACCCATATCGACACATCCAGATAAACAATACAGAGACA